>JBBPBO010001985.1:50124507-50204366 GCA_037974295.1 Cicer cuneatum | reverse complement strand
ACAATATTATCCTCCTTTAACTTAATTTCAGGTAATATTTTAGTCCTTTATCTTTTTTTTTTCCCGATTTGGTCCTTTATTTTAATTTTAAGTGACAATTTAATCCTTTATGTTTTAAAATGTTAACAATATTATCCTTTTTTTTTACAAAAATTCAAAAAATTCATCAAAATTTTCAACCAAAACCCATAAAATTAATTATATTCTTTAATATAATACAAATTTTATCAAATTCGTAACTCAAATATTCAAATAAATTCATATTTTTATTCTTTAAATCAAATAAAAAAATGAAAATATGAGTTTATTTGAATATTTGAGTTACGAATTTGATAAAATTTGTATTATATTAAAGAACGTAATTAATTTTATGAGTTTTGGTTGAAAGTTTTGATGAATTTTTTGAATTTTTGTAAAAAAAAAAGGATAATATTGTTAACATTTTAAAACATAAATGATTAAATTGTCACTTAAAATTAAAATAAAGGCAAATCGGGAAAAAAAAAAGATAAAGGACTAAAACGTCACTGAAATTAAGTTAAGGGACCATAGATGCTATTTAGCCTCTAAAAGAATCTAAAAATTATAGCATTTTATATTTTTAAAATTAATTAAATTACTAATTTTATTAAATATTTAATTAATTTAACAACTATCAATTATAAATTATTAGGTAAGAACGAATTTTAACAAAACGAGTTTTGATCTCAAAATGTATATTCTTATTTAAGTTTCCTTTTTCTATTCGAAAAACCCTTGTTCCCGCTTGCCTCAAATTTCTAAAATAGAGAAACAACCACCAACACTAGACGCGGCAAATGCTCCATCTCCTATCCCAATGAAACACGCAAAGACGACTCCGCTAGCAGACCTCCTTCACTTCCCTCGTTCTCTCACCTCCGCGGCCTCTCTCCCCTTTCTATCCAAATCTCCTCCACCGCATCCTCAACATCCCACTGACCACCGCATTCTCAACACCCTCAACTGCCCAACCGTCATCGTCGGTACCCTAACTCTCCCCACTCACACAACTCCTTTTTCTTGCTCATGCTTCAAATTCTCCGATGGTTCCACCACAGTCTGCTGCGATATCCTGTCCTTCCGCCTCGCATCTGTCGGCAAGCAAATCCGTGTCACCGCCTGGAATTTCATCCCGTTCAAACACCCCGGCAATTTCGGACGCCGAACCGGCTTCTTGGAGATTATCAAATGGTGCTTTCCCGATCCCAACGATGAATCAAACCTTCCGGATTGCCTTCCTCTTAAGCCAAATTGTTCCGGAACCGGTTGCAATAATGGCGGTCAGTATTTCAGGGGTGTCCATGGAGTAGTGGAGTCAGTTGGTCCTATTTCAACTGTCCCGTGCATCACGCCTCCGAGTGGAGAATGTGATTGGAATTCGAGTTCTAAGGTGAACTTGTTAGGTTTTTTGGTACATTTGTTGTGTTGTGAGTGTAGGTTATGTTGTTCTAGGGAGTTAGTAAACAATTTGAGGAATGGTTCATTTGAAATTGAGAATATTAATGGTCATTCTTTTACCAAAATAGAGATTTTGTATTTTTATGGCAATGCATCTTCGTTTCACCCAGTAATGACTAAGCTGATTGGTAATCGTGTTGTGGTTTCGGGTTTGAAGAAGAAATTGGTTTGCATAACCAAAGAGGAGTCTTGTTTGATGTATTTGACCTTGGATGAGACAGTTTTGCACGTTTGTCCGCGTTTAGAGAAATTGGCGCCATGCTTGAAGAGTGAGATTAAAGGGAAGGGTGAGTGTGGTTCTTATACTGGTGTAATTAGAGGTGTTTACATGAATGGGATGGCTTTGGAGTTGGATAATAATGTGTGGCTTCTTTTAACTGATCGACTACATACTATGATACATGGTTTAAGAGTTGGTTCCATCGTAAGTAAAGTGAATTCACTATTTTATAGGCGTGACACATTTAGTGATAACTTTCTAATGCAATTTTATTTTATACTTTGTCTTTCCCTGTAAGACTTTTGCGTTTTACCCTTGAATTTTTTATCTGTGTAGATATCCGTGAGAAATGTCCATTTTGTGGATCCGAAGTTTTCGTGGACTAAAGTTGTTATTCTTGGGGCATGCGTCAAGACTAGCATTATTGTGGAATCCTTCTCTCCACTGGAAACTGTGTATGTGTTGCTACTACCAATATTGTGTTCGCTTCTGTTCAAGTTTGCGTTGCATGAATGCTCAAAGTATGGCTGGGCCACAGTTAGTTGTTTCATGTGGCAAATGAGAAGTTTTTGATTTTGTTCTTTGCATATTATAATCATTACCTTTTTCACTGGGGAGGTTAGACCAATGCAAACAACTGTAACTAACTGAAGTCATTCAAGGTCATGTGCAGATTTGTTGTATGCCATGCAAATGATAATATAATATTAATAATAATTGTTCCTTGAACATTTTGGACTTATGAAGTATGTGTGGTTGCTTATGCATATGTTCTGGAGATAAATCGATGATTCATTATAGTATTGCAGGTGTAATGTAGTTTTGCAGTCTTCAAGTATGCTAGGAAAGTTCATTCAGTCATTACCATTTTCAGCAAGACTCTGGTATAACATAGTTTGATTTCCTTTTAGAGCATTCAATTTGGAATTTACAGTTTTGAAGATTGCTGGAATGTATAATATTTTATTTATTTTATTCGTTTTTTATGATTTTTGCTTGGCAGGGTATTACTTCTCATCTCAAGTTTACGTAAAAAGTTTGCTGGTATCTTATCTGACAACGAGATTTTGGGATCAAAACATGTAATCTACTTCCTTTGGGTTCAAGGATTTCATAGCTTGGTTGATGCTCTATGTTATGTTTCAATTCTGACGAGCTGTTGTTGCAAGGTTTTTCCAGAAAGAAGGACTGGCCCAGATGCATGCTAGTTCACTGTTATCTCCTTCATTATTTCAAACTCAGGTATGATAATAAATTAGCACTTGGGAAAACTTTGTTGAAACCAAATTTGCTGCATTAATTTGGTTGTAATGCTTTCTTTTGGCAGCGTGGTGCTTTCTTGGGGCTGTGTAGACATGACTCGAACGGCTGCAGTAGAGAAATGAATTGCAGTTTTCTGGAATTGGTATTTTACTTGTATTTATTCATATTACATTAAATATGGTTCTGGTACTTTATGACATTTAGATCTGAAATGGTCAGCAGAACATATTTATTATTTCACTCTAAAAAGAGAGAGAAAAAAGAATGTAGTCATTTTCTTTTTCTGGCGGAAGGTACATGTTACTAAACATTGAAGGATATATATTATATATTTATATTATTATATCTATGATGTTTTTACAGGTAGTACCAACGTCTATCTTCATCTATCACTGTATAAACATATTACAAAGAATGCTGAAGTTAGAAAATCACTGTAAGTTATTGTCTGTTGGCAATCATTTCAGTATTTTATCACGTCAAGGCAGATACAACGGTACATCCGTAAGAAGGATCCTTCCAAGTGAAGATGTAGGCATTGTTTTGCTTGGATATCTAAAGGTTATTATTTTAGTTTATCTCTTATCTCATTATTTGCCAGTAAGCTGCAATTTTGCAAGGGTTTTATTAGTTTTGTTTTGTTCATAGTAATGTGGCACATAAATATTTTCTTTGATCTGTTCAAAATGGAGCAGCACATTTTTTTTAACATTTGGTAATATTTGCATATCTACTATTCATATTAGAGTTCTTGTCGAAGTTGTGGGATTTTGGAGAAAAGGAGAGAAAATAATAAGGGTGTGAATATTATTGATAATAACTTTATTCTATCTTGATTACAAAAGATTCAATACTAATCTCTATTAATAGAGAAACATAGACTCAATCTTATATCAGGAACAAATCATAATAATAATGAAAGATATTCAAAGATATCTCTATGATCATAAGTTGATCCTAGGAAGTAACTCAAGATATTCTAATATAATATAAAAGATATTATAAGATATTTTATAATATTCTAACCTTTCTCATGATCTTGCTTAAATATTCAGGTTGATCCATTGACCAGAAGACTGCAGCTGGTTGATGCGACTGGTGGCATTGATGTTCTTATACCAGACCTTCCCTTGACTTGGAATTCCAATGACATATTTGAGGTCAGATTGCTCTTTATGTTCACGTTACTTTCCCTATTTTTATCTTTTGAACTTCACTGGTAACTTTTCACATATTCTTTAGGCCGCAGATGACTTTGGTAATGGTATCATTTTCCAGAAAAGTCACAACACGTCCATAGAAATTTGTATTTCAACTTCTAGTATTTTGGGTTTATAGGTGACAAACTATGATGTTATTGTGGATGGCATTGGCGAACTTGTGGATCAGTTGGAATTGAGTGAATCATTATCGTGCAGAGCGATCTTCAATTGTACCCAAGTGAAAAGAGAATTTCGCACATCAATTTCTGTTTACTGTCTTTGGAAGAATATTAAATGCAGAAATTTTCCCCTTTATCCTTGCATCAATAGTAAGAATGAAACTAAGATACTTGAATCCGGATCCTACCATTTACTTCGGGTATCTCACAAATTTCCTCTGCAAGAAAAGGTATGTTTTTAACTGTATATTCAGTTGGAAATTGCAGTCTGTAATTGTTTAAGGAGCTAAAATTAATTATTCTCTTGAGCAGTTGCATAGTAAAACAAAATTAGAGAAGAGTTTCAGATGTATATTAAATATTATAAAATCAATTAATAGAATCAATATAAGCTTATACTAATGCCATGCAATTGATAGTGTTAACCCTGTGAAAATTGATATCCTGGAAGTTTTAGTTTCTCTAGAATTCTATTATTATTATTATTATTTAGCTGGCTGGCAGACTATAATACGTTCAATATTTTTGCTGCTATGTGTATAAATATTATTATTATTTAACTCGACTTAGTTATGATAACTTCAACATCCATTTTTACAGGGTTAAGTTATGTCCATTGTCAGTTGAATTTTTTAAAATTTCTGTTTGTAGTGCAATCTGTATACCTGTCAAGGACCATAATATCTAAAACTCTGCTATAAGCTGTTTATGCTGGATATGATTTTTTTTTATAAAAAAATTTGAATATGACCGCATGATTGAAAGTCTATTGGCTTCACTTGAAGCATGGATGAAAGGCATACTGACTCAAACCTTATGCTGACATTATCATTATGATATAATAATAAAATAGGAACTCGAAAGATTTACTCCTGAGCACTTAGCACTTTGTTTAAGAGGCTTTGATATTCTTCCAAAGATCAAGTCTCCTGAGAGATTAAGCTATTGCTTATGCCTTGGAATGATTTTTTATATCTAACAAGGCTCAAAGTCCTCAAATCCCTAATCTACCTCTTAATCCCATAAAACACCATTGCTGGATATGATCAATGTCTTGGTCTCTAGAGACACAAATAAGCTAGCCAGTGGGAAGAGCTGTTTAATTGCTTCATATCCTTTCAAAAACATGTCGATATGACCTTGCACAGATCTAATAGTATAGAAAGAATGTCTTTGTTTTGTTTCTCTAACTTTAGTATGAACTACAGTGCCGATTATAAAATGTTCTATGGCTATATAGTATCAGCAATGTTCTACTTTTGTTTTATATTACGCACATGTAAAAAAATTGCACTGCTAATGCCCCTATGTCACTTGTTGCAGTATTCTAATAATGTGAGGTCCAACAAGTCAAGTACTTTTGTTGAAGCTATATTTTTGCCTTATATTTTACTGCTTGATGGGAAGCCTGGAATTTCACATCCATGCAATGTTTATGGGGACAAGACAATAGAACATTCAAAATATTGCTTCAATGGTAATAATGAAGAGCATGTTTCCATTAAGAGGCAAAAACTTATTAAGAAATCAGTAAATACATCAAAGGATGAGTTTCACACTTCCGTCTATGAGCTGAATGTTTGCTCTAATACTTTTAGGGAATCAAAAGAGAACACAAATTGTGATGATATGAGTTCTCCTGATATATCTTGTATGGTTACTTTTAGAGGCCTTAAAAAGGAGGATGTGGTTTTCCCAGCTCTGTTGCGTTCTACATCACCTAGGAAAGATATGAGTTGTAATTCAAAACCTACTGCAAGGAAAATTTTGCTTGAGTTCTCATCTGATACATTTTTAAAGTATCAGGTAATTTTATTACTCTCTTTAGCTTGCTTACCTAGGTGCTCCCTCTTTGTAATGTGAACCTGAGTATTAATTCACTTTGTACTGTTTTTCAGTTGTTGCAAATTGGTGGTTATTACATCATAGAACATAATGCAAAAGATTGCTTCAGTACCACAAATGATGCTGGTTTTGGTAGTGGTGGTGCTGCTAAATTTCTTATTGATTATGGAAAACATATCTGGAGCCTTGCATTTATTTCTGATGACGTTCTTTTCAATTATAAATCAGTATATACATCTGCAGAAGATTCTTCACCTCCTGCCATTCATGGGGCTGTGCCTAAAGTTCAAATTGAACAGCAACTTCGCAGTTCCAATGGTGATTCTTCAGGTGTCTGTTCTGATGTTTGTATTTATCTACCTGTCAACCTTACAGATCTTTTTGAAGATAATACTATGGAATCAGAAGATGATCAAATCCAGAAATTTGCAACATCAGAACATAGTGCAAACATTTGTTACAACATTGGGACTGTAGTGGGTTCGTCTAATTTTTGTTCTGGCCCTCAGAGTTCAAACTGCTTGTTTCCTGAGGGCAAGTTGATTTCTCTCAAAGGAAATGTAGTTGACATTCATGACCTCACCTCTAGTTTCTGCAATTCATGCTCAAGTGGGTTAAGCCTTGATGCTCTTCAAATGAAAGGCCTTGTTGGGACTAAAGAAAGTTTTTGTATTCATGTTTTAGTGCATCATAGTATTGTAAGTTGTAACTTCAACGCCATCTTACTATTTATATATTAATATTCTATATTTTTTTTGCAACTTAATCATGCCACTTCTTATTAGGTGAATATTTTTGGTTTGATAAGTAAACATGCTTTTCCTACTGGTTTTGGACCTGGTGTAACTGCAACATTTCATCGAATCCTTGATGCAAGGTATGCATTGGACACCTTAACCAAAAATAATTGGGCTCCTATTCTGGTTTTGCTGCACTGTTAGAGGGAGTAATATTGGCAGTTGTGAACTATTTGTTAAAAAACAATTCCTCTGATTAGGATGTTGTGAGTACTTTTACAATATGTTGTCAATTGCGGGAAAGAGAGCTGCAATTGCAGTGGAGCACCGTGTCGTGGTGGGAGGCCGCCACCATACGCGGTGTTGTGTCCTAGAAGTGTGTAGTGATTGTGGGCGCGTTTGCGACACAGTTTTGCAGAATGGGTCGCGTTTTCCTGTCTCTTTTCCAGCGCGAAGGGTTTTTGAAACAAAAACTCTAGTCCTTCTTCTTTATTTTTGCAAACAGTATTCCCTTCTTCCCTTTTGCAAACCCATCCCCTTCAGTGGAGCGCAATTCAATTGAGACAGAGAAGAAATGTAGCAGAAGCAATAAATAAGATCCAAGAAGTAATGAAGCATGAGGACAAGACAGTGGGGCGGCAGTTAACAAGAGAGAAGAGACTATGCATGCATCTTGGAGAAGATGAAGTCAGCTTTAGGGTTTAGGGAACATCTCAGTTTTAGGATTAGATTTCACATAATGGGCCTTTAATAAATCAAATATAGGCCTACATCTCTGTTTAACAGTGAAAAAAAACGTTGCCTCTTTCTATTAATTTACGAGTCGCCAAAATGAAGTGGGAAAGAAAAACTTCAAATAAAACAAACAAAAATACTTAGATATTAATATGAATTATTTAGATATATATAAATAATTTTAGATATATATTATAAATTATTTAGATATAAATATAAGTATTCAAATAGTGGTCATCTTACACTCACTATCCCAGTTTTAGGGCTGACTGCTCCGCTATCCTAGACCGACAACTTAGCTTTTGAATGCCCATCTGTTCTGTTATTTAAATTATACTATTTTGTTTTCCAATGTGTGTATGGACTCATCTTTCCAATGGTACTGTAAATTATTTAAGTTTTGTAACAAATTTGATTGCTGGTTTTTTATTCTGCAGGGCCCAAAAATTTATGTTGCTGCCTGTGTCATTTATTGAAATAAATTCGATAGAAGTATATGATAAACAATGCAGTGACAGGTTGTCCCCTTTAAGGCCTCTAAAAGATGCATATAGTGCATGTCAGGATTCTTTCTCTTGTTTGATTTCCCAATTGCCTCAGTGCCCGAGTCAAAATCAAATAGTGCTTCGAAGCAGGGTATTTGTTTCTACATATATGTGAATATTGTTCTCAAGTGTCAAAATAAATTAATTTTGCCCGTTTGTGGTGAGCAGGTTGTTGCCGTTACTGATTTAGTTCTAGAGAGGAAGACTACTAATTTATATGCAGAAACAAAATTGAATTCTAAAGGGATTCTTTTGGACATTCCACTTGCTTGTTTTATGTTGGGTAAGTTATTTGCATCAATAATTAAGTTGTCTCAATGTTACTAAAGGGAACACAGATTTGAGTGCTCAATACGTTATTTGTCCCGAATATGCATGTACTGTAGGTCAAATATGGTTTAACCTCTGAGATTTTGATATTATCAAGTTTGCAGTAGATATTATTATATGAATCAATTGTTCCCTTATAACTTGCGTTCATTGTTTGGCTTGGTTGAGTTTCTATTTCCTTGGTCTAATGTTGAGCTTGTGTCACTTGTTAGCTTTGGACTCGTAGAATTTGGGTTGGGTCTTAACTCAATCCCAAAAAACCCATTTGTAGGGGGACAGATGTTCATTCTTTATAAACTCTTTTCAGTTCATATCTCTAATTAATGTAAAACTTTAGTTTTCTGTAATACATTGTCTCATGCCCAACACTATTGGGTTTGCTCCATGGATAATACGGTGATTGACCTAATCAATCTAGGATAGGCTTTACTACCATATTGGAATTTGGATTCAACCCCACTAAATTGACTTGTATTGTAAGGTGAGACTTGTCCATTTTTTATTAACTTTTTTTAGGTCTAATTTCAAATTAATGTAGGACTTGTTTGAGTTTCTTCTAATAAAGACACGTGGGTTCCTTATTGGTATGTATTAGTGCACTCATATTTATTCACTTTGAAGCAACGTGATTGATATAAATGGTATTGGATAGAGTGTGCATTTTCTAAAAGAATGAGAAAGAATAGATCACTCCTGAAGGGTTTCTCAGTTTCCCCTTCTATAATAGAGCATTGCTCTTACATCCTTTTTATTACGTATGCTAATTCCCTCCAACTAATCAACTAACTACTCTAACTAAATTTTCCTTTTCTTCTATCCTAACATCCTGTTTCATGCAGATGATGGGTCTTCATCATGCTGTTGCTGGGCTAATGCTGAGAGGTCAGCAACCTTGTTGAGACTTCAAGAAGAACCCACCACATCTTATCATCTTGGCAGAATTTTGAAGAAGTACAAGAGAATTACTGTGAAAAACCGTGGATCATTTATTGATTTTCCATACCAAGATCTTGTTGTCTCTGTTACTTCTGGTGATGTTCTTAACAGTTCTGATGAAAACCTCATCAAGTACATAATCTTCAATGCATGTGTTGGAAGAACATGGGTGAGTTTAACAGATACACAGAGGTGCAATAGTATTAGTTTATCGTCTTTTGGAGAATAGAGAAATAGAAAGTTGATAGTAATATATCTTGCAAATTTTATACAACATCAATCAACACAAGCCAAATAAAAGAAAACTATTAATTTGGTAATAGATAAGGAATATTTAGTGAGGCAATTTGGTATAACTTTCTATGATATATTGCCTGCGGCCTGTTCCAATTGTCTCTGGGTTAATTTTTTGTCTATGGGTTATTATTTGTACACAATCATACTATTTTCCTTATTGATCAAACGCATTCTACTTTCCATCTTGCATTTTCTCACTGTCATTTTATTTGGCTACTCTTATATGCTTGGTCAAATAAGGTTTTTAAACTGATCTGCGCAGAATGTAGTTGCTAGTGTGATTGATTCAGAGGAAGTTACACGGTTGAAGAATGAATACCTTACACAAACGGTGAATATGCAATCCATGCAGAATATATGGGCAAAAGAAATCTCTTGCTCCCGTGGTCTGCTTGAGGCAAGAAATATGATTCAGGAACTTTTGAAAAGTTAGTGCTTATGATCAAATTATGAGGTCCTGTATCGGATTTTTGCATGCATTTTTTGGGAATAAATTGTATAGCAGTTTATTTCTGGAATAGTTATCAAAAGTAGCATCCTGTAAATGAGGTACCCGGTGATGTATATGAAGTTCTCATATTTTGACAGAATTTATGATTATTTTTTTTTGAACCAAATGTAACCAAATGTAACTTTTATAATTAGGATGTACAATATGTAAATAGGACACTTGGATCTTGTTTAGGGAGTTGAGATCAAATCATACAGAATACTTGAGTTATTAGTTTTTTTGGGTTAAAATACTGTCTTTATAAAACTACTGAATTTGATAATATCCCTGTAAATAGGACAGTTGAACTTAGGAATTAAGATGAGACCCTTACAACATGCACTTTGAATCATATAATGTTTGATTTTCTAAGAGATTATATTGTATGTCAAATATAACTTACGTTTAGTAATGTCAATTAATGTGGAAGTCTATTTATAAAAGTCCACCATGAGCAGTATATACTTTCTTAAAGAAAATAGGTTTTTAGATGTTGTTAGACTTTGAAAAATGTCAAATCATACATTAAAAATCTCTATTTTTTTAATTAGAAAAATGATAGTAATTTATTCAAATTGATAAAATACATTTATATAACATAAATTTGAATTTGCTTAAACTAAAAAGGATGAATTTGTGAACAAATTCATCACATTCAGATTAATAATATAAAACGGAAATATGTCTAAATATGACAAAATAATATTATATTTAAATGACGGAAAAAAAACTAATGGACGAAGAAGAAATGGTCTCTCCTTCAAGGGGTGATTCTGAAAACAACTTGAAGGGGGTGTTTTTGCAAAATTGATTGGGCTGAAAACAACACTCTTCTATAATGGATGAAGAAGAGGAGAGACATAGGTTTTTCTTTTTTGAGCAGCAGCAACTACAAAACCTTCTTTACTTTTTCTCAAACTGTTAATTGTTATGCTTTGTTATTTCATATATTTAAAAAATAAATGATTATTATTTTGTAATGTTAAATTTTAGTATATTATATTTTATATTTTGCTTTAAATATATGATTTCTTGTGTTTTAATAATATTAATATTAATGTATTTTTTATAATTGTAATTCATATAATAAAAAATTGATCTAAATTAAACTGAGTTATATGTAATTTTATTTTTAGATTGGACGAGATTTTGTCTCAAAATTAATTCAAACCGCGTCGACAACACCCTTAACAACTATCATATGAGTTGCACCAATGTAGTAATAGTATTATTTTTTCAAAAGAAGTTTTATGAATATTTCAAAAGTGTCTTTCAGTTATCGTAACTAATTTTCACTTAAATTTTGTTTTTGATTTTTTAAATATACGGGATGTCTATTATCAACATAAGAAAATAAAATGCTATGAAAATTACAGCATTATCTATTTAAAATTAGGTCTTTTTGTTTTATTTAGAGACTCAATAATAATATACTTTTTTTAATTTTTAAGTTCAAATAAATAAATAAAACTGCACATAAGGTTGCATAAAAAAACTGCAAAAGAAACAAATATACTACCAAATATTCTTCTTTCTTCCAATTTCTCACCCCATCTCTCTTATCAAAATCATCGCTTACAAAAAACTAAGTTATATTCTCATTTTATTCTTCTTTTTCTTTAATCTTCTCATTGTATTTGTAAGTGACACATAAAAAATTATAAAAAAAATGAGATAAATATTTGTCAATGATAAATATATTAAAAAAGACACGGAACAAATATTTAAGTGATAAATATAAAAAATTACATGGTAAATATTTGTAATGATAAATATAAAAAATTATAAGATAAACATTTGCCACTAATATATAAAAATACAGATAAATATTTATCATTGATAAATATTAGAAACACACATGACAAATTTTATCATTAATAAATATAAACATAATATTGAATAAATATTTTTCACTATTACGCAAAACAAAATATGATAAATATTTGTTAAGTGATAAATATAGAAAATTATGAAATAAATATTTACCATAAAAAAACACGAAACACATATTTATCATTGATAAATATTAAGTCATTGACAAATAAAATGAGATTTTTTGTTAAAAATCTAAAAAAGACCGTTAATATAAAGAGATTAAAAAAATTATGTCACAGGTTCTATTACTGTGTGTTAGTTAGCCCTTAATCAATTCCCAATAATATGATTTCAAATGAGATAGTACCTGCAATTTGTTGGAATCAATTACAAAAATTGAGTTAGCTACTTATTACTACTGTCAAATATATTGTCTGAAAAATTGAATGACAATATGTAGATAAAAAAAATTAAAAAGGGATAGAAAAAAATAGATATCTTCTTTGAAAAACTTCTTTGAATACAATATTTATTTTATCCAGTTTGAATTTCTCTACTGAATTATAAATTAAAATTTTTAATATCTTTTTGCTACGAACTCTTGAAACAGCCACTTATAATTCTAAGGATAGAAAAAAAACCAAAAACTTAATTGGTTAAGAGAACCAAATCGAATCAAACTGTTTTAAAATTAAACCGGTTAAAAAATTGAAAACTAAACTTTAATTTAAAATAAATTTTTTTAATTGAACTGATTTTAAAAGTCTGCAATGTACTAGAAATTAGTTTTAAATTTTGAATTTAAAAAAACCTCAAAACCCAAAAACCTAAAATTAGAATCAATTTTAATAGATTCTCTAACTCTAAAATTAAAATCAATTGTTTCAAGGCCATAGCAGTCGCTGCCGTAAATAGAAAAGCCACCGTTTGGCAACTCTCGCTTCGCAGTCAATGGATCCAGATAGAAAATCGGTTTCAGAAATGGAAGAAAAATCTGGGTCGAGCTTCAATGGATCCAGATTCTTGAAGACCTCAGTGAAAAACATGTTTTCTTCCTCAACTATTTGAGAATTTGTTTTGTTCTCCTCTATCGCAGTTGCTTTCATCTTTGATGTCTCGTCAGTTTCAGAGACGATGAAAACAAAGATGACGAGACATCAAAGATGAAAGCAACTGCGATAGAGGAGAACAAAACAATAATAGGGAATTGCATGCGAATAAGTTTAAAAGGCCATGGAGACTGAGATTTTGACTTTGATATTTGAGATGTAGGTAACATTTCCAATGTTTTTCCAGAAATAATTTTTGCTTCCAGAACATGGTTTGCAATTATTGTAATTATTATCCTTGTCCCATTACACAAACCTTCGGATTGATCAGATTGCGTAAAAGCACGACAGGGGTGCTAATTTTCAATTTAATTATGTGATTGGATAGTCTGAAAGTTCTCAATGAGCATAGGAATTCAGATGTTAGAACATCAAAAAAGTGATTATCATTTGCTTCCAATCTATTAATTGAATCTGATCTTAAAAACTATTTTTTTTTATCATCTATCATTTTGATTAAATCTAATTAAAAACTTACTAACTAACAATATAAATGACTTACTAATATTTATGTATATGGAAAAAAGATTTAGTTAACAATATCATTGATTTGATCCTAAAATACTATAGCATAATCATAATATTATGAATAGAGTGACCTCAAAGGTTTTCCAACACAATCATCATGATTTTCAAATGCATTAATGCTAGGGGTGGGCAGAAAAATCAAAGGTTTTCCAACTTTTTGATCTTCCCATTCATTTTCATTGTCCGTGGACCTCTCTTCTCCTAATTCTTTCCATTCTACCAACGACGAATCCATAATAATTCTTAAATCCAGATCAACTAATTGTTCTCGGATAGCACCTGCTCCACTAGAAATTTCTCTATTTCGAAATGTATCGAAACCCTGAGTAGCAAAAAAGAGTGGGATACTGTATTTCCAGGATTGGATTTCATATTCGAATGTCGTAAGAAAGTTGATTTTTTAACTATGGACCTAGCAAACGAAAAATTTGGATAGGATCCAACCAATAAGATGGATAATTAGTTAAGAGAACCGAACCGAACCAAACTGTTTTAAAATTAAACTAATTCAAAAAAATTAAAAACCAAACTTTAATTCAAAATCAGTGTTTTTAACTGAACTGATTTAAAAAATTAGAAGTGCACTGTAACCAGAAATTAATTTTCAATTTTAAATGTAACAAAACTTCAAAACCCCAAAAACCTAAAATCAGAATCAATTTTCATATCTTCTCTAACCCAATCACAGGTCTGAACTTCCGTTCGCGTACCCATTTAGATGCATAACAGAGCTGTTCGCAGATCTGTGAACATCCACTTAAGTTTGCAGCTCATAAGGAGACTTCGTACAATAAATGTTTGTATAACAGAGCTGTGAACATCCGTTCGCGTCATTCGTCTCTGCGATTCCTCAAGGTGTTTATACTTCTCAGATCTATTGCAAAACATGTTGCTTTAAATCCTTAATCACATATTATATTTATTGCTTTTATTTTTATGGCAAAGTATCTTGTAGATTGTACGATACTAGTGGATTTGGTTTAAGTGCTATTTTTGTTGATCTGATTTGAAGGTTTGAAACTTTGAATTGTTTGCATTACTTTAAAATCTGTTACTGCTCAATTTGTCTGCTTCCATAGATTATTGTCCGTTTTATGGTGGTTGGGTTGTTATCTTTATGACTATTTTTTAGTGGCTCCAGCTATTTAAGATTGTGTGTGTGAAGTTAGCATATTTTCATGTATTTATGGCAATATGTGTGAATCTGTGTATATATTGTGTTGAAGCTGATGAAATTGATGATCTTGTTTTGAAGGATTATCAGTGATTGGACAGTTAACCTGTCTCATATGTTAACCAGAGTGCTGATTAGATCAATAATATAGTTAGAAGTTATTATGTATCTCTTTTTGTTTGAGCATTCTTTCAATTCTACTTACCCAATTATTTACATATTCAAGATGGCTATCAACTTTCAGTTTTTTTGTAGGTGATGAATACAATTTTTATTTTCATTTTTCATTGTTAAACAAGAGCTTATCCTTAACTTTCAAATTAAACATACAACATTAATTTGGTAAGTCTCTTATGTGTTGGTTTCAATTTGGATATCATTTTATTATTGACGGTTGTTTAGTTCAGTTTATGTTATTGTTTTGTTTCAATAAATGATTAGAAGTAGACTTTCTAATCATATTTATTTAAACAAATATCGTCAATAGGTGATTACATGGACTCTCCATCAATGGAGAATGAAGAACATATTGCTGCCACTTCGGTCGCCCCTCCTGGTGAAGTTGTATCAGCTCCTCTTCCATCATCTAAGCGTAAAAATCGATCGCAAGCTTGGAATCACTTTAGTGAAGTGCCTAATTCAAGTCAAAGGGCCAAATGTCTTTATTGTGGAAAATTGATTAAATTTAAGGATGGGACAAGTGCTATGACTATGCATCTGAAAAGATGTAAAGAGCATCCTGATAATCAAGAAAGAAAAAGGCAAAAATTATCTTCCTCAACAAAGCCTTCAGAAAAGGAATTAGGTGTTGTCTCTTCACCTCATTCAATGTTTGACCAAAAGGCATGTTGATTGGAGCTTGTGAAGATGTTTGTGGGCGCAGAGCTTCCTTTTCGATTTGTGGATAATGTGTTTTTTCCAAACTTTGTGAATGCCTTACAACCACGGTTTGATATTCCATCCCGCTCTACATTAAGGCGTGCTATTTGGTCACTTTTTGATGTAGAGAGAGAAAGACTTAAAATTTTCATCTCAAAGCATTGTGGGAGGGTTTGTCTTACGACAGACACATGGACTTCTATCCAAAATCTAAGCTACATGAGTCTAACTGCACATTTCATTGATAAAAAATGGAATTTGCATAAGAGAATCTTGAATTTTTGTCAAATCACAAGCCATACAGGAGAGTTTATGGCTAAGGAAGTTGAGACATGTTTAAATGCTTGGGAGTTGAATCGAGTCTTTAGTATAACGGTAGATAATGCATTGTCTAACGACATGGGAATTAAATATATGAAGAAGTGGATGAATGCAAGGAACTGTTTGCTCTTGAACGGAGAATATATCCATATGCGGTGTTGTGCACATATCTTGAGTTTGATTGTAAAGGAAGGTTTGGAAGATGAGGACATTTCTATCACAAGAATCTGGAAAGCAGTCAAGTATGTGAGATCGTCTCCTTCAAGATTGGCAAGATTTAAGGGATGCGTTGAAAGGGCGAAAATTTCTTATAAAGGTCTCATATGTCTAGATGTGAAAACCAGATGGAATTCTACATATTTGATGTTAGAATCAGCTGTGAAGTATAAAAAAGCATTTGATTTGTTAGAAATTGCTGATGCTAAGTATGTCAAAGAACTATCTAAGAATAAAGGCCTTGGAGTACCTCTATCCAAGGATTGAGACTTTGCTAATACGGTGCTTCCCTTTTTGAGGATTTTCTATGACGCTACTATGCGTATTTCTGGCTCTTCATATGTTACTAGTAACATATATATGAAGGAAGTATTTGCTATTGGAAGGAAGATCCAATTATTAAGCGAGCACAATGATGCAAGCGTAAAATTGATGGGGATTAGTATGAAGAGTAAATTTGACAAGTATTGGGGCAACGTTGATGGAATAAACGTGCTGTTATTGATTGCCGTTGTACTGGACCCAACTTGCAAATTGGGATATGTAAACTACTTTCTTGATTATTTTTTTTGAAGTAGATGGTGAATCATTGAAGATGAAATTGTCATCTTCCTTGAAATTAATTTATCGAGAATATGAAGGTAGGGAGGAAGGTTCTCAAAGTATGAGAGAATCACAACCAGAGGAAGATGATGATGATATACATGGTATGGGATTCTACAAAAAATCAACAGGGCAAAGAATTGATCATAAGTCTGAACTTGATAAATACCTTGCTGAAGAGTGTGAACCTTATTTTGTCAAGTTTGACATTCTAAATTGGTGGAAAATCAACTCAACTAGATTCGCCATCCTTTCAAGTGTTGCTCGTGAAGTGTTGGCAATCCCTGTGTCTACTGTAGCATCGGAGTCTGCTTTCAGCACTGGAGGAAGGGTGTTGGATCCTCATCGTAGTAATCTTACACCTACGATAGTGGAGTGCTTGTTTGCACTCAAGATTGGCTGAAAGGATCTCCTTTGTCAGATCTATTTGACGAGGACCTTGAAACCTTTGAGAGAGGTAATTTTGTTATAATATTTTTAGTTCGACAAACATTTATTGTATTTTAAGTTTTTTGAAAAATAAGGGAATACTCTTTTTTGCAGAGATCATTTCTCCAACGCTCTATGTGACAACATCCGCTAGCGTCATTAGTCTTGACGATTGAAGACATTTGTTTCTATTTTGTTTTCTATATGAGTTTAGGTGGAAGTTAGTAAAATTGATGGTATTTTGTTTGAAAAGTCTTACACTACTTTGGATGGCAAAACTACTTTTACCGTATTTTGTTCAACTTTCGATTGGTTGTGGTTCTACTACTCTGGCTGCCATACACTTCCATGTTTTCTGTCTGGAATTTTTCTTTGATTGCATATTTTAGCCTTTTAAAATATGTTATATCTTGTGAAATTGGTTCCATGGGAAGGTTTTAATTGGTTTGAATAATTTTATAAACGCTTGTGTTTGGCTGCACTTGTGATGCATTTTCAGAATTCAAGCTTAATGAATGAGGACAAGCGGTGTCGGCCAATCCTCTTTCACTCAGAGGGCCAAGATACTAGTGACCAGGTGAGTAAATAGATTCAAAAAGTCTAATCTCCTGTTCGTTTTTGCGGTGAGAACATTTCAAATGTGTCTACTGCTGAGTAAATAGATTGAATGTCTACTTTGTTTCAGGATGCGAGAACACAACACTAAACCACACAACCAAATATGCTATAATAGTTTTCTTTGTTTTATTAGTCAATCAAGAAGTCTAAGTTGATGAATCTGTATTGTTATTTTGGAATATAGAGGTTGTGCATCATACCGATTTCTTATTGAAAGTTATTAGAATGTATACATTTTTCTTATAAATGTTGAAGCTGCTTTTGTAAATGAGTTAAGGTTGACAGTAATATGTTTTTGTAAATGAAATTGTTCGATATTGAGTTTTAAATTTATGAAATATGGAAGCTGCTTTTTTCAATTAGCTTCCTTGTGATTAGCAGCATTCTGTGCTAATGATAATATATAAACCTCATTGCTTTCCTGTTTAATGACTTTTCATGTTATCGTTTAAGTGAGACATGCCAACAAGATTGAATGTGACAATGGTGATAAGAAAACATGCAAAAGTGGCATGCAAATAGCATGTGCTACGATTAAAAATATCCTTCATGATCTGCTATTTCTAAAAATTTTGATTCCTAGTATTACGAAGTTCTTAATTTATTTCTAGGAATGCCATTACTTTTGTTAATTGTCCCCCTTTTCATTCCCAAACTATCATTGACTTATTATTTTGATCATGCAGCCTGGTCCAAGGGATTCTCTCATTCAGTGCTATATTAAACGAAATCAGAGTAACCAAACATATTATATTTTTCTTAGTTTGAACCAAGGTGAGTGCTACCAGAGATTCAACTAGTAGTCAAGTCATCCATTTTACCTTGTAGCTTGAATTAGTATAAAATTAGGAGAAGATCTCCCATCTATTTTTCTATGTAGTCTTTGATATATATGTAATGTTGATTTGATTTTGCAGCCTCAACTGATGACGGCAAGGCCTTCCATTCATAACTGTAGCAAGTTGTCCAAATTGAGTTTTGAAGTTTCTGATGGTCACCCTCTACTACTGAATATTAGCTTCTATTTTGGCCATATAAGAATTGGCTTACACCCAAAAACCCTAAAACAATTCCTCCAATGAGGGTTCTTTTGAGTTTTGAGTTGGCATTATTGGAAAACTAGAAGGATGAGTAGGTTTTGCTTGTTGAACATTTCCTTGATTACTCCATGAAAAATTGGGATGGTTTTTCCACCCTAGATTATACATGCCGGAATAAGGATTTTTTTACTATTCCCCATATAATTCACAGAGATGGGGTTGTCAAGGTATTCATCATATACATGCCATCCACCACAATAAACTCATGCTACAACTTTTGCAGTGTAGAACGGGAAACACAAGAAAGGAAGTTTGAATTGTGTTTCTTTTTAAAAACTTTTTAACATGACTAATCTATAGTAAAGAAGGCTGGACAGATGAGCAAGAACAAAGTAGAAAAACACAGACATTTTCTCCTGGTTCACCACCAACACGATAGCTACATCAAATCCCTTCAACTTGAAGGATCTAATCCACTAGTTCACCACATAATAACACTTTCACTAAACACCTATTAGTCAAACTGACTGTGTTCAAGTCTTCTAAACCTTCTAGCTTAGTACAGTCAAGCTGTTGAGGAAGGCAACCACTGTTGGGCTTTGTTACAAAAGAATAGGTTTAGGTTTTTCTGAAATAGCTCTCGCAGGAAATTTTTTACAAATTTATTCTTTCAGTAACTTTACTTAGCACTAGAGTGAAAAAGAATGATTACGAGCAAGAATGCAGATGTGCTTATAGCTTGTGCATTTGTTATATATCCAGAGAAGAATGCACGTCCTTTTATAGATATCGATTAGGGTTTTTGGGCGTTGTTCTGATTGCAAGAATTCAACATGATTCATGAAGTTTCTTATCGTATCTTTTGTGATTGATTTGCCATAGAAACTTTCCAAAACAAATCCTTCTAATTGATTCTGCGTATCTTGGTAAAAAAGTTTGGGAAGTAGAGGATACCATGATCAGAGCATGTCTTAAGTACTTTCAAACAAGTAGTGGATTCAAAATGTTCATCAGATGGTGCGTAGATGCTTTGTCTTCTTTGGAGCGTTGAATTTTATCGGAGCGTTGACTTATTTCAAAGCATACAACACAAATCAGAGTTAGATGATCAATGCTTAAAGTGATGATGTGATTATAAGAGGCAGACAATCACTTGCTTATCAAGCTTATCAGAAGCAGATGAATCGAGCATGGTTGCATTCACTAGAGGCAAGTAAAACAGAACATATCATGTATTTCCAAAGTAAACAAAACCAGAGCATTGCTTGCATTATTGGAGTCAACCAAGGCATAACACCGCTTGCATCAATAGAGGCGCATGTTAGTGCGCTTGCATCAGAATCATACAAACGAAGTTAAGCGAAGTCTTGTTTTTTTGTCTTTGTCCATTCACTAGAGGACATGACATACGAATCTATATAATTCACTTGATCTGATATTTGCGCACTTAATCAAAATGTTAGTGCATTAAATTGTTTCCACAAACTGATTTTGTTATCATTAAAACAAGTAAAGTGTCATAGTTCTTCAAAACAACTTGGTTCTAACATGCAGTTGCAAGTACCACTGCTACTGGTTCTGCAGCTGTTGAGGCAGGTGTTGTTACAATGTTCTTTAGTAATTTGGTTAATGCTTCCATTTAGGCCACCAAAGTTTTTCTTTCACTTACTTCATTAATTTCAACTACCTTTTTGGCTGCATTGACTCTAGCATCAGACCATTGGTAACTATTGGCTACTATAGTTTCAATGACCTATACACATTTTTCATAAAGACTTACTCAATAAAGCTCCTTCCAATGATACATCAAGCATTAGCCTTGTTGAGGATACCAAGCCATTATAAAATGTTTCCATTTGGATGCAAAATGGTATCCCATGATGAGGACACTTCCTAAGAAAATCCTTAAACCTTTCTCGAGCCTCAAACTGAGTTTTATCTTTAGTTTTCCTAAAAGAGGTGATGTCATTCCTCTTTTTAGCATTGACGATAGGAGGGAAATACTTCACCAAGAACTTTTCTGCCATATCTTGCCATGTAGTCATATTGTTTGGCTCTAGAGAATTCAACCATGCTTTAGCTTTGTCCTTGAATGAATAACGAAACAACCTCAATCTAAAACAAAAATCAAGAACTCCTAATATTTTGAAATTGTTGGAAACCTCCACAAATTGCTTGAGATACTAGTGAGGGTCTTTAGTTGTTGTTCCTCCATATTGACTAATTGCTTGTAGCATATGAAAATCATAAGTTTGAACTCAAACTATACCACTTCAATGTTCGGCCACAAGATGCTCGTATCATGGGTTTGAGGATCAAAGACAACATATTCCTTGATTCTCCAAGTCCTATCATTTGCCATCCATATTACATCCAATTTCCCATCACCTATATGTTCTCCTATGTGTAAAAAAGGCACTTGCTGCTGCAAGTGGTTAGCAAGATCAGGGTCAGTAGTAGATCTAGTGAATCTCCTTCTCCTTCAAAAATATATTTCTATCTCATGCTCAATTTTTTAAATTTAGGTGACGATCTGGACCTGCACATACAGTTTTAGTACCTGAACTTCAGCACAAATCACCACACTATTAGTAACAAAACACAAACAAGTTAAATGGGTTAAAAAACACTTGAAATAATTGACACCATTCAATCCCTGGTGAGGATGCCAAAAAATTGTTTTGGAAAATAAATGTGCAAGTATACACTATTAAATACAAGTAGTATAAATTAAGATCATTCCCACAAGGATTGATTATGTCATTAAATTCAATAGTTCTCTAATACATTCATATTGTTTGTTATAAAAATAAAATGATAACATTCTTGGAATAACAAATTAAAGTAAAATTTATTCTCAAAATTGCAAGTTTGAATCAACAATCAAATATTTAAAAAATAGATTATGGAAACAAGTTAATGATATAATATGTATTGAACTTAGTTTTTGATTCTAAAAGGCTATAGCGTGATCGTAGCATTATGAACAAAGTGACCTCAGGAGTTTTTCAATTCAGTTATTATGGTTTTCAAATGAATTAATGTCATTCTTGGGTTCATGTTCACGTCCAACCATGCTACAGTTTTTAGTTCCTCTTTTGTTTTATGGACTTAAATACTATTCCTAGTTATTTAATTTCAACTGCTTGTCCTAGCATCTTGACTTAACCATATCAAACAAGCAAATTCTTTTTTTCCTTTTTCAAAATTTCAAAACTAGCAATAAATCTAAAGTGATCAAATTCAAACTTAAAGACGACATTAAATCAACTTGAATAAATAATGCAAACATGCTATAAACATATTAAACCACAAACATCATTCAATATTTCATAAATCCTTAACTTAAAGAAGTTTAGCTCATAATGAGCTTTTGTTCGAACATGAAAATAACATAGAACAGTGAAGATACCGTTGTAGCTTAAGTAATTACAGAGATGAGGAATCAAAGATAAAAACACAAGGTTTATGCAATAGCTATGACAACTCCTCCTTCAACTTGGTTGCAAGTTTCCATCTTTGAGGAAAAAACATTCATACAAAAGCTTCAATGGTGGATGATGATAGCAAATAAAATGACGGTTAGGGTTCTGATTTTTAGGTCTGATTCGTTCTGCCTTTAATTTAGTGTTTGTCTCTCTTTTATAGGACTGTTGACTTTCTCTCTCTTCCTTGTACTTCTACTTTTGTCCTTCATTTTACCAGATATATTTTTGGTCCAACAAAACAAAAATGGTCTAGCTGCCCTTGCTTTTAGCACCTCATAATATTGGAGGTATCCATTGGATAAAGAGTTGTTCTATAACTTTAATAGTTTATAGTTGAAACCCCTTTTAGCATGGATTTGTGAACATCAATCCCTGTAAAAATTATGAAAAGTAGATTGAATTTATTATACGACCATTTTCATCTTGTTCCTTAAAATATGTAAAATTTAGTACTATAGTACCTGTAATGGTCTCAAGATATCGATTTTTGTAGTATAGTACATGATAAATTGATTTCCAGTAAGATAATTCAATCCACAATTTATTTTTTTGTTAGTCAACAAAGTAATAATATATGTAACTCATGTTCAAGAAAGATTTTTTTTTCTTCATAACATATGGCCCATAATGCCTCAAATATTTAATATAGCATACAATACACACAAGTCTTTGCATATATCTTACATGAGCAAAATGATTTTCAAACACAAAACAACAACATTAGACGCACTACACAAACATTAAAGTCCAAAAGTTGTGCCTTTTAATTTAGTTAAGAAAAAGTAGTTTTCAAACAGAACTATGAAATATTCAGTTTTGATGTTTTTCATGATCTTATTAGAGGAACAAAGTGCATCTGGAAAATTTTGGGATGGTCCATCCTCAATTTGGGATTTAACAGTTGCGGGAGTCATTGATAAAGTTTGGTCTGGATCATAGTCAGCGGAAAGCTGAAAGTGATGGCTTTGTTGAATAATAAGATATTAAGATACTACCAAAAAATTGTGTGTGAAGCATAGATGTTCATGTTTAAATAGAACTGCCAAAACATAGAAATTCCAATGGTGGAGTGTCTGATTTAGCAACACCTAATTTACAATACATCTATTTATGAATTTTTAAATTGTTGTTGTCAACTTTTAATACCGCTAATTCAGTTATTTACCTCAATAGAAACATGTGCACGAACTAAATCAATGTCATTATTCTGTCGTAATACATGTACAAATTTAAATTAGATATACATTAATGTAGACATGTAGTGCATAAATTAAATTGATATTTTACATTACACTAACAACACTATATAAAAAAAACCCAAATTTGGATCACCCGTGGTTCAGGAAATTGGGCAAGAATATCTGCAACCAGATATGAATCCTCACTAATGGTCATAACTGATCCTTCCTTCCAATTTGGCTGCCACTTAACATCAATGGGAATCCATACTTTTCAATAAGGAACTGTGTTTCATGTTCATTGATACATTTTAAAGGTGGTGTTTCTCCAATTGCTTGTTTGGTACATCGGCCGCATGCATTAAAGAACTAACCATTCTTGCTTGTAACGACATTGATTGTCTTCGCTACAGTTACACAAACAATATCCTATACAAAGATGAAATATGAGATTGAGACATAGTTGATTGTAAGTTTATTGTAACAAATGTTTGAATTATGTGACATAGTTAAGCCAAGAAACAAAAGATGAATTGCACATGAATCGATCAGCAGCCGAATATTGGAAACCACCAAAAGGTTGTGAATAATTTTGGGATGGAGCGATCAACACATCGGCAGATAGCTGAGTGTCAAAATCGTTTGGCAAACTGTGGAAATGCTACATTAAAATGGTAGTAAATGATTCGTTCAATATATTATAATTCTAACCCAACCAAATATGATAGGTTTCAAACTGGAATTCACACCAACCTATCCTTGAACTTTTTAATTTCTGGAAGATCTTGACTAAGAAAAATCTTGGTGGCATTCCATGCGTTAGATATTGTCAATGGGTAAATTCCTTATGGAAAACACCAGTGAAATTGGGTTGGACATTTTGTTTATGGTATGCTGCAAATCTTGAACAAGAAGATGATGAAATTGATGACGATAATTGTTGCACAAATAAATTTCAAAGCGTGTGTATCACACTAAACTTTAGATTCGATTCACCTTCAACAATCAATATATATATATATATATATATATATATATATATTGCATGCAAATAGGTTAACCGGCGAATCCCCTTTAAGATACTTTGGAATCCTTGAAGTGAATTCCATATTCACATCAAGCCTATCGATCAATGATAGCTTACACAATAAAGTTTCTTCATTTACTCTCGTACACTAGAGAAAAGAAGAAACGACTCAAAAATATTTTTGACAAAAATTTGATTCATATAACATGAAAATTGTGTTCTCTTTTTTGTCTCTAAAATGTCTCTATTTCTAGAGAAACTCATATCAATTGGTGAAAGAAAACAACTCTTGAAAAAGTTTGTAACCCTTGTTAACTTAAAAGATGCATTGGTTTGAATTAAACTCAAGTATTGCAACCACTTGACCAAGTGATACATTAAGTTATTTAATTTTGCTACATTAATATAGCTATTAGAGAATTCCAAATATATTTTGGAAATTCCCCTCACAATCCTCCACCAGTTTCAAAATATATTTAAGTCCATTATTCCGGAAATCTCATGATTTCAAATAAAGGTATCTTACGATTTAAACCATTACATAGTAAATTTTTTTTTCATCCCCGAATAGATTGATAGACAAGCTTTGAACCAACCATTCATTTGAACAAGTGTGCATAACTCACACATGAAATCTCAATACCATTGATCGAATTAAAAAGACACATTTGATAAGGCCGTTTGTCTCATATCCTTTTCATGAGAATTTAAGAGTCAAGCCCTTGAACTTTATGAAGCGGCCCACTTCATTCTCATATAGGTGGACTATATCATAAATGCACCCATAATTATACATTTTAGCAAATATATGCTTTATGTCCATTAAGACGAGACCTCATCCTACCTTTTTTTATTTTAAGGTCCATGTACTTTTACCCTTCGGGATGTATTTATTGTCAAGTACTTCAATCACTCTAATAGTGTAATTTCATCATTGAACTCAAGACTTGATGTTACTCAAGTGTGAGTTGATCATTTTCACCATTGGTGATTAATTAGATATGAGCTTGTATCACATCCCTAATGATGTCTTCAACACCATGTCATTTGTCAGACCTTTCGTCAAAGGATCTGCAAGATTCTTTTCAGTTCTTACAAACACTATGTATATCACTCCATAAAAATCTTTTACATAGCTATGTTTTAAATCAATATGTATAGATTTTCTATTATATATTTGGTTATGTGTTTTTGATAGTGTGTATTGATGTCGTTGGCTTTGGCCAAATTGGTATTTCATACAACAAATCTTTTAGTCATTCAGCTTCTTTACTATTTGTAGCTAGAGCAATAAATTTTGCAGCCATGGTGGTGTTGGCAATGCAAGTTTGTTTCTTTGAACCCCAAGAAACTGCACCTCCCCCAAGATTGAACATCCATACACTTTTGGAAGCATGATCCTCAACATGATTAAATCGACTGACATCTGTATATCCTTCCAAAACTAAAGGATATCCACTGTAGATTAAACTATAGTTAATTGTTCCTTTCAAATATTTTAATAGTTTATTAATAGCATGCCAATGTTCTTTACTTGAATTGCTTGTATACCGACTTAATCTTGCAACAACATATGTTATATCAAGTCTGGTACAAATCATGACTTACATCAAACATCCAATTACCTTTTATATTCTAGATAGTGTTGACCAACTATCACCAAACCGAGACACTTTGCCATTTAATCTCTTCACATTGTATCACATACAATTAATAAGCATTTCAATGCACAAACTTTTATGTCATTCTACCTTTTACTATATTTATAAGCATCTCAATTTAAAATTCTAATTCTCTTTTCAATATATCCAAGTTCAAGATTGAATACATTAAATTTATATTGCCACAAGCTAATAAAACATGATCAAAAAAATTTCTCATAATCAAATATCATAAGGTGAGTCCAAACATGTAAATCTACTCTTTAACTAATACATGCATAATGAATTCTATTTGTTAATTCAAGTTTAATATTTAAATATATTCTATGGTAAATTCAATTAAGTATCACAATAGAAAATAAATAATGAATAAAATCATTAAGATTTTCTATTGCTTTCTTCTATGAACATTTGTCAACTTACAATAACTTTAAAAATATACCCCAATCATTTTTAATATTAAAATAAACAAGAAACAATTACTTTCATGCGATCATGCACACATGATATATGATTTAAGATTGTCGTTCTAAATTTAAGAACTTCTTAAATGAAGCAACAATATCAATTTAAGCGTGAACTTGATACTTATGATAATTTATTTACACTACTTTTATGTTACTACAAAATCATACCAACATGCAATTAAAACATTTGAATAATGTCTTTGATATTGAGGGCAAATGGTGTGAAACTCATAATATTATATACACATAAATTAAAAAATTAAACCGATTTTACAAATGGGTTCTTGCTATCGTTACGAGCCAACGTGATTGTTGACAAGAAGTTGTATAACTTCAATTGTTAAATTGATGGGTCACAAGTCTTCAAGTTTTAGAAACATGTAGTGCCATTTTCAAGAAAATCCTACATTAAACATGCAGGAAAATTCTCCCAAGATTTTCAATTTTACTACTTAGACACTTGAGTTTTATTATGCCCCTTTTGAATGATTCCTACTATAGGCTATGAATTGAATTTGCACATTTTTATGACTTACTATAAAGTATCCTGACCAGTCTCACAGAGTCACAACTTTCATGAATAATAGTGATGATAAATAGACATGAAATAAAATTGTAGCGTTAATCTCAAAACCGAGTTCGTCGGAATAATATAAATGCATATGGAATTTATTTTGACGTCATGTTCAAGTGTATTAATAACATGTCTGATATATTTGTCCTTTTATTTTTATTTCTATTCAACTTCCATTTTCAATTGCTTTATCAATATATGAATCAAAGTATTAAGAACACAAAAATAATTTATAGGCCAAACATGCACAATAAAACATCCAA
The DNA here is from genome assembly GCA_037974295.1 of Cicer cuneatum. Lineage (NCBI taxonomy): Eukaryota > Viridiplantae > Streptophyta > Magnoliopsida > Fabales > Fabaceae > Cicer > Cicer cuneatum. The sequence goes on along the minus strand of JBBPBO010001985.1, from coordinate 50,176,718 downwards.
ATGTATTAAACCAATAAAGTTACATGAACCAAGTAACACAAAATAGAGAATCAGACTAATGTTAATTTTCATTCTGAACATATAGGTTGAACATATGATTAAATAAACAAGCATATTTATATTTATCAGAATTCAAATACTTGAATAGATTCTAAATCATGCATATCAAACTAACCATATGTTGAATTTAATATAAACAAATATAATTACTTTGAGGAACCAAATTTAGAACTTCAAACATATCATATATTCATATAAATTAAATGTGTACCTTTCACCATAGTCAAAATATATGAATGTTCATCTCCTTTAATAATACAACCATATATTTACAAAATAAATCATAAATGGAACCTAAAGATTGTTGGATCTTTTGTTGGGGTATGTTTCAAATCTTGAACAAGAAGATGATCAAATTGATGATGATGATGATTGTTGCACAAATAAATTCCAAAGCGTGTGTATCACACTAATATCCCTAATATGAGATGAAATGATTACAATGTACAAATGCTCTGTTTGCCTTCAGTTTTCTGTTTTTGCAAAACTGAAAATTAACTATTTTTTTCTAGTTGCTGCCCAACTACTTATATACAAGTTTGTTACAAAAAGTAGTAACAACTTATTAATTGAAAACTAATAGCCCAAGTTAGATTGACTTGTAAGTAACCATCCTAAGTCTTCTTAATTGAGTACCACGTTTAACAATTCTCCACCTTGGTACCAAATGAGAAGCTTCAGCTTGCGATTCTTCAAATCAGATCCTCTTAGTCCTTGATCTCAGTTTCTGGACTTTTGCAGCACATCCTAACAGTGTTTGAATTTGCTAAGTGTGACAGGTTTTGTAAACATGTCAGCTAGGTTGTCACTTGTGTGCAACCTTTGCTACATTTATCTCACCCCTTTCAATGACATCCCTGATGAAATGTAGCCTGGTGTCTATATGTTTGGTTCTTTCATGATACATTTGATTTTTACTCAAATGAATGACACTTTGTGTAAGACCCTTAATTTTAAATTATTTTATGGGTTAAGTATCAAAAATATATTTTGAGATGTTTGTAATATGATTAATATTTATATAAATTTATATATATATTTTGAGACCGACTAAAATTATTTGTCGAAGAATAATTTAATATTATTACAAGGAATTAATACCGGGCAATTTATCAAAAATTTATCTGTCAATAGAGTTGCGACGAGAGTAGATATTTTATCGAAATAGTTTGATATGTGAGTGAAGTGATGTGTGTAAGGGTTTTAGATATTTATGGGTTGGTTTTAATTATATATATATATATATAGTTTAGTAGGAAGTAGTATATATATGTACATATACATGTGAGAGAAACAGAGAGGAAAAAACATCTTTCCCCTGCCCGCGGACAACTCCTTTCTTTCTTCCTCTGTTTGCAAAAAACTTGGAGTGTTGGTAACAAAAAGAAAAAAAAAACCATACTCAAATCCTACATTACTTCAAAATCTAAGCTTTCATTCCAAGAGTGTCAAGAGGGAAAGTTACTCCTCTCATCATTACGGTGCTAGAGAACCAACTTTGGTAGCGACGACGCGAGCGGGAGTTTCTCCGGTTTTTGTCGCGGTAACGAAAACGAGCGAGAAAGCGTAACGAAGGTAAGGAGCTCATTCCAAATTTTTAGTTTGCATATAGGAACTCTAAATGTGTTATCTTGTTGAAAATGTGAAGTTGTTGTGGTTGATGTTACTGATATGTTGTTGCGCTAAAGATGTGCTGGTTGTTGTCGTGTTTTTGTTGATGATCAAGAATCATTTCTGTTGTTGTTGTGCTGTTGTGTTTGATGGTTGATAAATGTGCTATCTTTGTTGGAAACGTCATGCTGTGTTTTGTTGATAAGAATGTCTTTGTTGTTATGATATTGTTGGTTTATAAATTTATGATGTTCATTTAGATGATTTATCTCTGAGTATAGAGGAAACCGATTTTGACCAGATTTAGGGAAGATATACATATGGCAATCCTCTAAAACAATTGCTGATAGTGGTTTATTTCCTTATGTATAAACATTCAAGGAAATTCACTGCTTGATTTCGTTAACTTCATTGATGAAATTATTGAATGGGCTTTTATTTCATTGTATAATTTAAAGGAAGTGATGTTTTAAATCTGTGCCTTTTTACACTATTTGATGGAGGGTTGTTTAATATAGCGAGAATTTAAAGAAAATTGCGTAAGTGATTTCGTGTGGATTTAGTGGGAGGCATATTGTTGGTCTCAACATGTTTGATATATAGTCTCAATGAAATTATTGGGCGAATAGAGTATTAGCATGTTGTCCAACATCCCATCATTAAAAAAATTAAGCAGGAATATCTATGCAAAACATTCAATATGAAATTGAAAATAAAGGACATTTATATTAAGTATTTCCTAGGTATTATGAAGTGCAGTTTTCTTGGTGATGCATTCATGTATCTCTACTAGAGTTGGCCATTTCCCTGTATCCTTGTTCCTTGGTTTAATTAATTGAATTTGATGTGATTATGTATTCATACCTGATAATATGTGTATTATAAATTTTATTGAGAAAAAAAATGTCTGATTACTGATTACTATAGTAAATCACAAATTCCGACAATTTTAATGTGATATTTGCAATAGTTAAATATAATTTGGCTTCACTTTAGTCTCTCAAGTTTTAAAAATTTAATGATTGTGACTTCTCTTTTAAAAATTAGAATTTTGATTCACTTTGTAAATATTTCATCCTTTAATTTTGACTGACGTTATATTTTATTATTTTTTTTATAATTATGTGAAATATACGGTGCATTTGTTTTTGTTCTTATATATTTTTATATATATAATTGTGTGATAATAAATTTCGACGTGTAAATATATACATGTGGAGTTCTTAACCAACTAATTGTTGTTGTGTTGTCGTTGTTGAAAACGTTATTGTTGTGTTGTTGGTGTTGAAGATGTTATTGTTGTGTTGTGGTCGTTATCGACGTTGTTAGTAATGGTTGGGTTTAACAGATTGGTTTTCCCAAAAATTGTATTTTTAAATGTTGGTTTATGCACTTAATTATTTGGAAAATACTTTTAAGGCATTTGATGAATTATATAAGGTTCTTTGAGATTGTTTGATGTGGTGGTGAAGTGTCTGGGTTCCATATATGCATTACGTAATGATTTTAGTGAAGAGAAATAGAGTACGTACATGCATTGCATAGTCAGGTGGTGACCGTGATGGGTCGTGAAGTTAAGTAGTGACCGTGATGGGCTACAGGGTGGTTCCACGTGTATTTGACGGTTCCATTCTCTCCGCGTGAGGATTTTACTTATGTTTAGGGCATGTGATAGGCTAACACAAGTAAATTGTGCTAGTCTGTGATGCGACTGCACCTTGGTAATTAGTACTTTGTCCTATGATAGGCGGTACAATTACGATTTATGCCCATTCGAGGAGGGTTTGTTGTTATGTGGTGAATGTGATGGGCCACGAAGTTAAGTAGTGACCGTGATGGGCTATAGGGTGGTTCCGCGTGTATTTGACGGTCCATCTTATCCTTACGGGATTTAACTTATGTGTAGGGCCTGTGATAGGCTAACACAAGTAAATCGTGCTAGTCTATGATGCGACTGCACCTCGATAATTAGTACTTTGGCTTGTGATAGGCAGTACAATTATGATTTACGCACCTTTCAAGGAAGGTTTTCATCCTAGAAATTCCAGAGTTGTGTACATTGGCATAGACACATTGCATTGGGATGGTTGACTTGCGTGTCATGATTGATATGAGCTGATGTGTGGAAATTGATGCGTGCAAGTACTTTAAAATTTTAAGTTTCAATGAGTTATTGTGATTGTTGATTGTGTGTGGGCTTGCAACATGAATTGTATGTTAAATCGTTTATTTTCTCAAAAATGTAGATGTTATACATTTTATTAAGTGAGCATACTTTTTTTTATCAATGTTGTTATAGTGCTGGAACATGCCATGTATGTATTTGTTATCTTTGAGATAACTGCTAAATGTTAATTGTTAATTTCGGTCGGTGACTGTAAGACCCTTAAAATTAAGAATTAATTTATGGAATCAATGTCAATGGTATTTTGGGAATTTTTGTAAAATATTTAATATATGTATGTTTTGAGTAAATATATATATATAAATATTTATTTGGAAGATGAATTAAAATTATTGGATGAAGATTAAATTAATTTAATTTCGAGTAATTAAATTAATCGGACCATTAATTAAGGGTTGGTGGCTAATTGCAAAAGGATTAAGTGCTGGAAGAATCCAGCATTATATTATTATTATTTTTGAGGTGGTAGCACTTGAGTACATTCTATAAGTACATGTGAGGAGACAGGGCAGAAATCAGAACTTCACATCTCCCCATTTTGCATGTAATAGTGTTGCATGTAACAGTAACCTCTTTTCCCATTGCTGCCTCCTGTTTTCCTGAAACACGGTTTCACGATTTCAAAAATACCAAAGAAAGAGTTGCTCAAAAACACCATAACTGGAAATACAAGCACCAAACCAGAAAACCCCCAGTATTAAAGTTGTTCCCCACGTCATTACGGAGCTAGAGAACCCAGTTTCGTAGTAGCAAACTCAGATAGCAGTTTCATCGGATTTTGGCGCAGAAACGGGAACGAAAACAGAGACGTGAGCAGTAGCAGACACGCAGCAAGGGTAAGGGCACCTTCCAACTTTCTAGTTGCATTAGGGCTGTAAATGCTTGTTGTTTCATTCTGTTTTTGAAGAAAAACTATTTTGCAATCACATGTTTGAAAAATGAAGATAATGCATTTTTGTGATGTGTAAGGAATCTGTGATGTTGTTGTTCTGGTTGTTACTGCAAAGCTGTTTTATTTGTGTGGAAAAGCTGGAAAATGTTTTGGCATGTTATTTTAAATATGATTAAAATGCATGTCATAAAACTGTTTTGGAAAAATGTTCTTAAAATGTAAAAATGCATTCTGTTTTGCTGCTCTATGATGCTGCATGTTATTCTGAGGTGTGTGAAAGTTGAAATGCTTGCATATTATTCTGATATTGAGAAAACTGAAATGCTGTGTGTTGTTCTGATGGCTTGAAAGTCTGGATGATTCTGATGATTGATCATTCTGTTTCTGTTTCTGGATGATTTGGTGTTGATGATTTTGATTCTGGTTCTGTTGTAAATGATTCTGGTGATGATTGATGTTTTAGAAAGAAAAGGGATTTTTAATGGGGAAAGTATTGTCTGGAAAAAGTGCTGAATCTGTTTGGATGTTGGTTGTTGTTTTTAAAAGAAAACAGTTTGAAAAGGGTTGAAATCTCAGGAAAATTTCACTGGTTTTCGAAGGTGTATTCGACTACAACATGTGTGTACTCGAATACAACCTGGCAAGTTTATGTTTTTCTCAAGTTGTCAAACTTGTATTCGACTACGAGCCCCTGTAGTCGAATACTGAAGAAGGATTTTTGCTTCTGACTTAGCATATGTATTCGACTACGACCCTGTCGTATTCGAATACAGAAGTGAAATTTTAACATTATATTCGCATCTGTATTCGACTACAGGCATTCTGTATTTGAATACAAGATGTTGTTTTTTTCACTGGTTCCAGCCTCTGTATTCGAATACAAGGAATCTGTATTCGAATACAGATTCGTGTTTTTCCAGAAGCACTGTTTTTAGCTTCTGTATTCGAATACAGATTCGTGTTTTCCAGAATATCAAGTTTTAAACACTGTGATATGCATTTTAAAGTATTGAGAAACTTTGAGAAGGGTTAAAGTGATTTTAAATGGAGTTCTTGAAATATTTTGAAGATGAGAGGATGAAGTATTGAAAACCTTTAATGATCTGGGAGAAAATGTTGATTTTTTCAAGGTTTTGTCTTCTGTATTCGACTACAGGCTTACTGTATTCGAATACAGAATGTGAAAATTGCAGTTCTTGACTCCTGTATTCGAATACAAGGGGTCTGTATTCGAATACAGATTCGAGTTTTCAGAAATTCCAAGTTTTTAAGAGTGTTTTGTAAACCCTTAGTGTTTGGGGAATGTTGGGATTGTTGTGGTGAATTAAAATGGAACTTTTGGTGATATTTTGAAGTTGTTGGTGATGAAGTTTTTAAGACTTTACTGATGTAATGAAAGATGTTGTTTTGTGCACTGAGACTGCCTCTGTATTCGAATACTAGAGGGCTGTATTCGAATACAGAGTGTAATTTTGCACTGTTTTTGGTCTCTGTATTCGAATACAGATTCGTAAAATTCCAGAAATCCCATAGAAGTGAAACACTGCATATGCATGCATTGCATAGTCAAGTGGTACCCGCGATGGGCCATAGAGTAAATGCGCAACCACGTGCTGATCTGTTGAGCGATTGCACGAGTGCTGGACTGTTGAGCGTTTGCACTGGATACTGATCTGTTGAGCGATTGTACATTGGTATATAAGTGCTGGTCTGTTGAGTGACTGCACTGGTACTGGACTGTTGAGCGTCTGTACCCTGAAATACGTAGCCACGTGCTGATTTGTTGAGCGATTGCACGAGTGCTGGACTGTTGAGCGTCTGCACTAGTTACTGATATGTTGAGCGATTGTACCTTGGTTTTTGTCAAACGTGCTGGTCTGTTGAGCGACTGCACGAGTGCTGGACTGTTGAGCATCTGCACTGGTGCTGATCTGTTGAGCGATGGCACCTTGGTCTTGAGGGCCGTTAAAGTCAAACATAATGTGCTGGTCTGTTGAGAGACTGCACCTTGGTGATTCCAAGAAAAGTGTATACATGAGCATGTACATATTGCATTGAGGGTCTGACCAGTGGGTCACGTTTGGTTAGATGATGAATGAGTGGGAATGGAATGTGTGTGAGTACTGTTCAGAATCTGAATTTCTGATTTAATGATTGTGATTTGCTGAGGTGTTGTTGTACTTACCACATACTTCATAATAATTGACTGCTGTTTTTGAAAGGCATATATGTCATTAATTTTCAAATGAGCATTATTATTTTCCTCATCATCATATGTGATATCATGGATATATTTGTAGCTGTGAAATATATGTTATGTGATTATCTGTTAATTTCGGTCGGTGACCCTTGGTATTATATTGTGGACTTTGGGCTTTGCCCTCAGATGTCACCCAAACCCATGCTACCCGTGGGTACCCGAACGACAGAAACGTCGTTGAACTTCCTTGATCGCTATTCGCGCAATGCATGGGTATTTGACCCCATCTCAAGCAGGGCGACTTACACGGGGTGGTTGGAGAGGACGAGCAGGACTGACGGCGTAGAGGATTTCGTGGAGCGCACTTATGCGAGTATAGATTTTCCTGTGCCTTCCCGTCTGGTATTGGAGGTGCTCAGAATTTTCGATGATGCTGAGGAGTCAGTTAGAGGGTTGAGACGGAGGCCACCGTAGGAGTGGTGACTCCCAACCCGGTTGTTGGAGGAGTTATACATGAGTCCGAGGCAGAAGGGAAGACTGATGAGCCGAAGCTAGTAGCAGCTGAGATTCCGGGTCCGTCTAGGATCTCCGACGATTGTTATGAGATTCCGGCTCCGCCGAAGCGGCCGAGACTATGTATTGATCCGACGTCTGAGGAGACCGACCCCTCTCTGTATGATGAGGAGGAGGAGGCCACGACGAGGCTAGCGGCAGACTCGGAGAAGACTTGCTTAGGATGTAGAGGGAATCCGTGCTACGATAGCTTTAGCGTATGATCAGTTAGACTTGATGTATTAGGATTTGAGCTGGAAATGTATTTTGTTTTTATTTTGAAAAACAATTGTTGTACTATTTATTCCGCACTCTGATATTGATTTTTGGGAATGTTATGACATTATTATCTTCCAAAGATGTTTTATTATTTAACATTAAATTTCTAGAATTAAGTAATTATTTTAATTCCTTTCGAATTAATTTTGGAAAACTCATTTTAATTCTTTAAAAAAAAAAATGCACCCGCGATGTGTTTTAAACTCGGGGTGTCACAGTGACCCTTTACATTATTGTGGAAAAATAGGCTTTGCCCTCAGATGATACCCAAACCCGTACCACCCACGGATCCACTGACGACGGAAACGTTGTTAGATTTCCTTGATCTGCACGTACTGACTGCTTGGGTTTACGACCCCTCCTCAAGCAGGGCTACGTATACAGAGAGATTGGTGTGGACTAGCAGGATCGCTGGGGCAGTGTCTTTTGTGGAGCACACTGACGCACGAATTGATTTTCCGGTACCTTCCAGACTTGCGAACGCAGGGGGTCCGACAGCTAGGGTTGAGATGGAGGCCACTGTAGGTGTGGTGACTCCCACTATTGCGGCAGGAATTGCGGTGCCTGAACCAGTGGCGGGTGAGAAGGACAGAGGGCCGACGCCAGTAGAGGTCGACATTCGATTTCGTGTGGATTTAGTGGGAGGCATATTGTTGGTCTCAACATGTTTGATATATAGTCTCAATGAAATTATTGGGCGAATAGAGTATTAGCATGTTGTCCAACATCCCATCATTAAAAAAATTATGCAGGAATATCTACGCAAAACATTCAACACGAAATTGAAAATAAAGGACATTTCTATTAGGTATTTCCTAGGTATTATGAAGTGCAGTTTTCTTGGTGATGCATTCATGTATCTGTACTAGAGTTGGCCATTTCCCTGTATCCTTGTTCCTTGGTTTAATTAATTGAATTTGATGTGATTATGTATTCATACCTGATAATATGTGTATTATGAATTTTATCGAGAAAAAAAAATGTCTGATTACTGATTACTATAGTAAATCACAGATTCTGACAATTTTAATGTGATATTTGCAATAGTTAAATATAATTTGGCTGCACTTTAGTCTCTCAAATTTTAAAAATTTAATGATCGTGACTTCTCTTTTAAAAATTAGAATTTTGATTCACTTTGTAAATATTTCATCCTTTAATTTTGACTGACGTTATATTTTATTATTTTTTTTATAATTATGTGAAATATACGGTGCATTTGTTGTTGTTCTTATATATTTTTTTATATATAATTGCGTGATAATAAATTTCGACTTGTAAATATATACATGTGGAGTTCTTAACCGACTCATTGTTGTTGTGTTGTCGTTGTTGAAAACGTTATTGTTGTGTTGTTGGTGTTGAAGATGTGATTGTTGTGGTCGTTATCGATGTTGTTAGTAATGGTTGGGTTTAACAGATTATTTTCCCCAAAAATTGTATTTTTAAATGTTGGTTTATGCACTTAATTATTTGGAAAATACTTTTAAGGCATTTGATGAATTATATGAGGTTCTTTGAGATTGTTTGATGTGGTGGTGAAGTGTCTGGGTTCCATATATGCATTACGTAATGATTTTAGTGAAGAGAAATAGAGTACGTACATGCATTGCATAGTCAGGTGGTGATCGCGATGGGCCACAGAGTTTTGAGCGGTGACCGTGATGGGTCGTGAAGTTAAGTAGTGACCGTGATGGGCTACAGGGTGGTTTCGCGTGTATTTGACGGTCCATTCTTTCCGCGCGATGATTTAACTTATGTTTAGGGCATGTGATAGGCTAACACAAGTAAATCGTGCTAGTCTGTGATGCGACTGCACCTTGGTAATTAGTACTTTGTCCTATGATAGGCGGTACGATTACGATTTATGCCCCTTCGAGGAGGGTTTGTTGTTATGTGGTGACTGTGATGGGCCACGAAGTTAAGTAGTGACCGTGATGGGCTACAGGGTGGTTCCGCGTGTATTTGACGGTCCATCTTATCCTTACGGGGATTTAACTTATGTGTAGGGCCTGTGATAGGCTAACACAAGTAAATCGTGCTAGTCTATGTTGCGACTACACCTCGGTAATTAGTACTTTGGCCTATGATAGGCGGTACAATTATGATTTACGCACCTTTCAAGGAAGGTTTTCATCTTGGAAATTCCAGAGTTGTGTACATTGGCATAGACACATTGCATTGGGATGGTTGACATGCGTGTCATGATTGATATGAGCTGATGTGTTGAAATTGATGCGTGCAAGTAATTTAAAATTTTAAGTTTCAATGAGTTATTGTGATTGTTGATTGTGTGTGGGCTTGCAACATGAATTGTATGTTAAATTGTTTATTTTCTCAAAAATGTAGATGTTATACATTTTAATAAGTGAGCATACTTATTTTATCAATGTTGTTATAGTGCTGGAACATGCCATGTATGTATTTGTTATCTTTGACATAACTGCTAAATGTTAATTGTTAATTTCGGTTGGTGACCCTTTACATTATTGTCGAAAATTAGGCTTTGCCCTCAGATGATACCCAAACCCGTACCACCCACAGTTACACTGACGACAGAAACGTCGTTAGATTTCCTTGATCTCCACGTACCGACTGCTTGGGTGTACGACTCCTCCTCAAGCAGGGCTACGTATACAGAGGGATTGGTGAAGACTAGCAGGATCGCTGGGGCATTGTCTTTTATGGAGCAAACTCACGCGCAAATTGATTTTCTGGTACCTTCCAGACTTGTACTGGAGGCGTACGGAGTATTTGCGGATGCAGTGGGTCCGACAGCTGGGGTTGAGACGGAGGCCACTGTAGGTGTGGTGACTCCCACTATTGCGGCAGGAATTGCGGTGCCTGAACCCGTGGCGGGTGAGAAGGACAGAGTGCCGACGCCTGTAGAGGTCGACATTCGAGGTCCGTCCAAACAAGTAGAGGAATGCTTTGAGATTCCGGCGTCGCCGAAGCGACCTAGATCATTGATAGATCTAACTTCAGAGGAGACTGATCCTTCTCTGGCAGATGAGGAGGAAGACGTCACGTCGAGGCAAGCCACGGTGTCGGATGAGACCTGTAGAGGGTGTGGCGGTAACCCTTGCTACTGTAGTTTTAGTGCATGATCAGATCAGATCATACTAGTATTGTTGTATAATCCTGGTGCTTCGATGGCTGTATTTATTTCTTTTTGGGATGATTGTATCTATTACGCACTCTGATAGTGATTTTGGTGGTTCCATGATCCAGATTTTTTTGATGTGACCATGGGGGAGAGTTAGCATTCGAGCAGCATTTCTACGTAGGTGTCTGCCGAGAATACCTCAGGGGTATGAGCGTTGTCAGACTGGTCTCATAGCCCCGATGTATTTTCTGTTTGTATATTTGAATATTAATCTCCAAAACTATTTTACTTGACTATATTTATGATGTATTTATTTTAATTACTTTTGTCCTTTTGGATTACGACGAATTTCTAATTTGTATGGTTTTATCCTACTATTTTTGAAATGATTTAATTTTCTTTTAATTCTTTTGAATTAATTTGAACACACTTTTAATTGTTTTTCTGTTTTTTAAAAACAAAATACACTCGCACTGTTAAAAATCGGGGTGTTACACTTTGACTGTCACAATTTATGCAAACCGACTCTTGTTTAACACCAAGTTTAGTGATCAATCCTCTTAGCCAAATTCCTTCTTTCACAACTTCAGCAAGAGCAACATATTCTGGTTCAATTGTTGATAATGCCACTATGTGTTGAAGATTGCTTTCCAACTGAGTGTGTTGTTGAATACTGTGAACAAATATCCTATAAGAGATCTTCTTCTATCTAAATCAACATATCCTCGAAGTGAGCTGCTAGTGGAGAGCTGACTGCCTTTGATTCACTCATATTGAATCTATTTAGAACCTTCCCAATGTAGCCTTCTTGGGAAATTATCAATTTTCCTTGCTCTCTAACTCTGATGATTGCCATTCCTAGTATCCTCTTGGCTGGCCCCAAATCCTTCATCTCGAATTCTTTCTTCAGCTGGCCTTTTAACTTTACTATTTCTGTCATACTTTTATATGCTATTAGCATGTCATCCATATATAACAGCAAGTAAATGTATATGTCTTTTGATACTTGTTTATAATACACACAACTATCAAAATTACTTCTAGCATAACTTTGAATAAGCATGAATGAATCAAACCTCAAATACCATTATCTTGGTGATTGCTTTAGCCCATAGAGTGCCCTCTTTAGTAGGCAGACCCAATCTTCCTTCCCTTGAGTCCTAAAGCCATATGGTTGTTGCATTAAGATTGTTTCATTCAAATCACCATGGAGAAATGTTGTTTTGACATCCATCTGCTCTAACTCCATGTCAAAGTGTGCTACCATGACTAGAATTATTCTTATAGATGTATGCTTGACTATAGGAGAAAAGATTTCATTGTAGTCTACACCTTCCCTTTGAGTAAATCCCTTTGCTACTAGCCTTGCTTTGAACCTGGGTGGTTCAACTCCTAGAATTCCCTCATTCGTCTTGAAAATCCACCTGATGCCTACAATCCTGGAGTTGGCAGGCTTAGGTATGAGTTCCCAAGTGTTGTTCTTGTCCAGTGATTTCAGCTCTTCAGTCATAGCTAAATTCCATTTGTCTTTGTCTTGAGAGCTGACAGCTTCATTGTAGTTCCTGGGATCTTCTTGGTTGATTTCTTCAACAGCATGTAATGCATAGCTGATCATATCTGCATAACCGTATCTTTGAGTGGGTTTTGATGTCCTTCTTTCTATGTCCCTAATGAGGTTATAATCATCTAATTCCTGTTATGGAAACATATCATGTTCAGCTGGGTTTGTATTAGTCTTGTCTTGCTGTTAGGAAACAGAGAATGTTCTTGGTTGCTGCTGTTCTGAAACGGAAAACGTTCTTGGTTTCTACTGTTCTGAAATGGAGAACGTTCTTGGTTTATGTTGATCTTTCTCCTTTTCTGTAAATTGATCTACCTCAAGATCAAAGCTCCCCCCATCTCTAGTTTGATGTGTACTTTCATTTCCAGCCTTGATTAAGGACTTATATAGGTCAACCTCATGAAATTTAACATCTCTACTGATGATACATTTCCTACTTTCAGGACACCATATTCTATAACCTTTCACACCACTTGGATATCCAACCAAATACCCTTTCTTTGCTCTAGGAATTAACTTCCCTTTATTTACATGGTAATATGCAGCACATCCAAATACCTTTAGGTGATTGTACTTTGCCGTATATCCAGCACATATTTCTTGAGGGGTTTTTAGTTCAATTGCAGTTGAAGGACTCCGATTGATCAAATAACAAGCTGTGTGGACAGCTTCACCCCAAAACTGTGTCGGCATACCTGTATTGGACAGAATGCATCTCATTCTTTCGAGCAAGGTTCTATTCATCCTTTCAGCTAGTCTATTTTGCTGAGGTGTGCCCCTTGCAGTCTTATGTCTGTTCAGTGCAAAATATAGTGAACTCCTCACTGCAGAATTCAAGACCATTGTCTGTCCGTAAGGTCTTAATCCTCCTATTAGTTTTGTTTTCAACCATAGATTTCCAATCTTTAAAGGTTTTGAATGCTTCATCCTTACTTTTTAAAAAATAGATCCATACTTTTCTACTATAGTCATCAAGAAATGTAATGAAATACTTGTTACTTCCATGTGAATCAATCTTTGCAGGGCCCCATAGATCACTGTGAACATATTCCAGAATTTCTTTTGAGCAATGTTTCCCTATAGAGAACTTGACCCTATGCATCTTTCTATACATACAGTGCTCACAAAATTCAAGATCACCAATCTTATCCCTACCTAGCATGTCTTGTCTGTCCAGAATTTGATTTCCTCTTAGACTTACATGCCCCAACCTTTGATGCCACAAGCTAGCTTTGCTTGATGTTTGAACTGCCACTGATGCCGTTCCTGTCACTGCTTGACCATTGAGAAGACAAATTCCATGATCTCTTTTTCCCTTCATGATTAACAATGATCCCTTTATGACTTTTAGAGTGCATTTCTCTGCTTTTTATGAACAACCAACTTCTTCCAGCATTCTTAGAGAAATTAAGCTCCTTTTCAGCTCTAGAACATGCCTGACTTTTGATAAAATCTTCATAGTTCGATCTTTCAGCTTCAGCTTGATTAAGCCAATCCCAACCACCTTGCAGACTGATTTGTTACCCATGATAACCTTGCCCCCATCAGTTTCTTTGTAGTCGATGAACCAATCTCTGTTTGAAGTCATGTGAAATGAACACCCTGAGTCAAGAACCCAATCATCCTTCATGATTTCAGTTGAATTTACCATAAGAAGTTTTGTGATTTCATATCCTTCATAGGCTACTAAAGCATTTCCATAATCATCATCACTATTTGATCATTTCTTTCCTTTCCAATATGGGCATTCTTTCTTGAAATGCTCCTCTTTCTTGCATATAAAACACCTCATTTTAGACTTGTCATTTTCTTTATTTTTGAATTTATTCTTCATTTTTTTTCTTCTTCCCTGTTTTGGCCTTGACAAACAACCCCTCACCACTGCCTTCTTCTTTCCTATCTGATTTCCTCTTTAATTCTTTTGATATTAGTGCAGCTTGTACTTCTTCTAATGACAAAGAATCTCTACCATAAAAGAGTGTATCACACAGATTTTCAAGAGAGCGTGGTAATGAATTTATCAACAACAGGGTCTGATCTTCATCATCCAATTTTACATCAATATTTTCAAGATCTAAAACAATCTTATTAAACTCATCCATATAATCTTCAATTGACCTCCCAGGTTGCATCTTGAAAGTATATAACCTTTGTTTTAAGTATAAACGGTTCGCTAGTAATTTTGTCATGTATAAAGATTCCAATTTAGGCCAAATACCTGCTATAGAGGTTTCCTTTGACACTTCCCTTAGAACTTTGTCTCCAAGACTCAAGATTAGAGCACTATGAGTCTTGTTCATGATATCATTCTTTTCCTTGTCTGAAAACATGGACGCCATGTCTTTCTCTCCTCCAAGTGCTTCTGCCAAACCTTGATGAACCAACAGCGCTTTCATCTTGAGACGCCATAACCAAAAATCATTCTTCCCATCGAATTTTTCAAATATGTACTTTGTTGATGCCATCTTTCCCTGAATCGTAACCGAGCTCTTGATTCCAGTTGTTGTAAAAAATCAAAGATCAATGAGTTTCAGAACGAAGATTGATTGAATTCAAAACGGAGATTGATCAGTTTGAAAACGGAGAATGTTTATTGTCTTGGTTTCCTGGTTTTGTTTCTTTGAATCTAAAACAAAATTGAATCTTGCTAAAATGAACACACACAATTGTTAACGCAGTTCAGAGTTAAAACTCCTACGTCTGGGGGATTGGATCCGACTTCAAAATACCACTAATATGAGATGAAATGATTACAATGTACAAATGCTCTATTTGCCTTCAGTTTTATGTTTTTGCAAAACTGAAAATTAACTATTTTTTTCTAGTTGCTGTCCAACTACTTATATACAAGTTTGTTACAAAAAGTAGTTACAACTTAGAACTTAAAACTAACAACCCAAGTTAGATTGGCTTGTAAGTAACCATCCTAAATCTTCTTAATTGAGTACCACTTTTAACAGGTACAAACAATTTAACTTTGGGCTCTTTGATTTTGGTATGCTTGAGAATGACGATCATTGGACCAAAGTCAGTTCTATTTTTTAAAATTGATAAAATGAAGGGCAAAGTCTTGCCACAGAGCGATATTGATAATGAATCCTCTACGCAACCAAGAAAAATTACCACCATTAATAATTGAAATCATATATTTAGATGGCTGAAGCAAATAGTTACAATTTTGAACCATCACAACACTAGATAACTAACTTTTGACGTGTCAGTGTAATAAAACAAAAGGCAACTAAGCATATATGATTGGTCTTACAATGAGTAATTTGCACACTTGGAAATACATTGTATAATAGCTGGTAATCCTTTCTAAAAAATGATGACATCAGTTACCTGAGCATCTAATAGGACCATTTTCAAGTGTTCTTTTATCAATCTGTTGAGAACAGTCCATAAATCTTCTACCTTAATAGGAAGTGTCCCTATCTCCTTGTTGTCGTTGATGTCTTTGAAGCATCAAATGGGTGTGTCATACTTCAATTTTTAAGTTTATGTAATTGTACACTACGCCAAAAATGGCCTTTTACCGCGCATTTTAAAGCGCTTAATAACTAAAAGCGCTATTGTATAATATGTTAAAAATAACGGAGGATACAACAACGCTTTATTGACAAGCGTTTTAGAAACAGTGCTGTTGTAGGGTCATGAAGGGTTTAGGATTTACAGAAAAGCGTTGTTGTAGGGTCATAGCGATTTCACATAATGTTTAAAGCGTTTCGCATGAAAGCGCTGTAAAATATAGCGCTCTCATATAAGTTTACAGCGCGTTTAGAGCGCTACATTTACAGCGCTTTGTATAAAAGCACTGTAAACTATGTAAATGTTTTAAAATTTAATTTTTCAAGGCCGTTTACATCGCTTATGGATAAAAGCGCTGTAAAATATAGCGCCCACACACACTATATTTACAGCGCTTTCACGAGCGCTTTGTTTATAAGTGCTGTAAATGCTGTTAATGTTTTGAAATTTAATTTTTAAAAGTCGTTTACAGCGCTTATGGATAAAAGAGCTGTAAAATTACAAGTAGTTATATATAAATAAATAAATAATATTTAATACGTTCTATCCCTTCGAACCCTATTACGAACTTTCCTCTCCTCTACTTTGCGCCCATTTTTACTGAGTGATTGTTGTCTTAGGTACTGTATTTATTAATTTTTTATTGTCTCTAAAACTGATAAATTGTTACCTGATAAATCATATAAAATTGTAGATGATAAATCTGTTCTGTTTTGAAATCAGACTTGTATGCATGACCTTGGACATTGTATGATGTTATAGATTGATAAATTTGTGTAACACTGCATTCATAAATTCTTACATGATAAATCATATAAAATTTGTTCGATATGTTATGTTTTGAAATATATATAACTTGTATGCATATAAAATCTGTTCAATCTGTTCTGTAATGTTATAGATTGATAAATTTGTTATAGATTGATTTGTTCTTACTTCATTCATATAGGTCATATAATTAAAATGGACCGGAAATGGATGTCTGCCAATCGATTGTCAAAAGAGTATGAAAATGGAGTGAAGGAGTTTGTTGAATTTGTAGTGAAGAATGAAAAAGACCCAAATTGAATCACTTGTCCTTGTTTAAAATGTTGTTTTGGAAAACGCGTTAGAGCAGATGAATTGGAAGGACATTTAGTATGGCATGGAATTGATAAAAGCTATACATGTTGGATAAAACATGGTGAGAAAAAAAAAGGGAACACTTATTTTGATAGTGATGCGACATATGATTCAAATGATTTCGACACAGATACAAATGAGCGGGACTGAGTTGAAGATATTGCAAAAGCAGTTGAAGAAGATCTTCGGGATTGTCCTAAAATGTTTGATAGTTTGTTGAGTGATGCAGAGAAACTATTATATAATGGTTGTACTAAATTCACAAGACTTTCGGCAATATTAAAGTTGTACAACTTAAAAGCGATTAATGGATGGTCTGATAAAAGCTTCACAGAAATATTAACACTCCTAAAAGATATGTTGCCAGATGATAATGAACTTCCCAGTCGAACCTACGAGGCTAAAAGAATTTTGTGCTCTATTGGCATGAGTTACGAAAGGATTCATGCGTGTCCTAACGATTGCATTTTATTTTGAAAAGAATATGAATTACTAAAGGCGTGTCCAAAATGCAATGTCTCTCGATATAAGAAGAAATAATCTACTCCAGCAAAAGTCGTATGGTATTTTCCTATAATACCAAGATTTAGGCGAATCTATCACAATGAAGAAGATTCAAAACACTTGACATGGCATGCAGATGAAAGAATTAGAGATGGAAAGTTACGACACCCTGCAGTTGCTCCACAATGGGCAAAAATTGATCACGAGTATCTTGAGTTCGGTAGAGAGTCAAGAAATCTACGACTTGCACTTTCTACTGATGGAATGAATCCATGGTTATGTATGAAGTGCAAGTTTATGACGTTGTCTCTGTTAATTTCTGGACCCAAACAACCGGGGAATGATATCGACGTTTACTTGGCTCCTTTAATTGAAGATTTAAAAAAGTTATGGGAGTCAGATGTGGAAGTTTATGATGGGTATAAGAAAGAATGTTTCAATTTGAGGGCTATGTTGTTCGACACAATTAACGATTTTCCAGCATATGGTAATTTATCAGGGTATAGCATTAAAGGCCAGTGTGCATGTCCTATATGTGAAGAGAGTACTGATTGGATGCGGTTGAAACATTGTAAGAAGAACGTCTCTCTTGGAGATAATAGATTTTTACCTTTTAGTCATCATTATCGTGGGTGGACATTCAATGGAAAATCAGAGGAAGGTACTGCTCCAAAAGCACTGACTGGATATCAAATATTTGAAAAAGTACAAGGTTTGACCAATAAATTTGGCAAACCATTTGCGGGAGAGCTTGTCAAAACTTGGTGGAAGAAAAAGTCAATTTTCTTTGAATTGCTATATTGGAAGTCATTGTATATAAGACATTTTCTTGATGTGATGCATATCGTAAAAAATGTCTTTGATAGTGTTATTGGTACATTACTCAGTGATCCGGGAAAGTCTAAGGATGGCATCAATGCATGATTGGATTTTGTCGATATGGGAATAAGAAATGAATTGGGTCCCGTAAAGAAAGGAAATCGCACATATCTACCTCCAGCCGCTCATACTCTATCTAGTATGGAAAAAATTGTTTTATGTAAATTTCTACATGAAGTTAAAGTTCCAGAAGGAAACAGTTCAAACATAAAAAATTTAGTTTGAATGAAAAACCTCAAGTTAAAAGGTTTGAAGACTCATGATTGTCATGTTCTAATGGAGCATTTGCTACCAATAGGTATACATTCCATTTTACCTAAAAAAGTTCGACAAGCCATAACTAAATTATGTTTCTTCTTCAGGGAAATTTGTAGTAATGTGATCGATCCTCAGAAATTACCGACATTGCAGAGGGAAATTGTTGTTACTTTGATTGAGCTTGAAATGTATTTCCCACCCTCGTTTTTTGATATAATGGTTCACCTTACTGTTTTTCTTGTTAAGAAGACACAACTTTGTGGGCCAGCTTACATGAGATGGATGTATCCAATAGAACGATATATGAAAACATTAAAAGGGTACGTAAAAAGTAGAATCGAAATTTTATCCCTTGGCTAAAAAATCACATTAGCTCAAAGTTTGATATAGACCCCACTTCAATTTTAGAGAGATTGAGGTGGCTAGCAAATGGCCCGAGTTTACATGTCTTTTCTTACACCGGTTATGTAATTAACGGCTATACATTTTATACCACAAAACAAGATGAGCAAATCACTATGCAAAATAGCGGAGTCACTCTAGTAGCTGAAGTGATGCATATCTCAAGTGCAAAAGACAAAAACCCAATATTTGCAAATCTATCATATTTTGGGGTTATCGAGCACATATGGGAGTTGGATTACAGAATGTTTCGTGTTCCCATCTTTGGTTGCAAGTGGGTCGATAATAATAATGGCGTTCGGATTGATGAGTTTGGGTTCTTGCTTGTCGATTTTAGTAGAGTGGGATACAAAGATGAACCTTTTATTTTAGCGTCGCAAGCTCAACAAGTGTTTTATGTCACTGATCCTACTGATGATAAACGGTTTGTTGTCCTATCGACCAAGAAAATAAGTGATGATAACAACAACGTTGAAGATGTTGGTAATGATATTTTCTTTGCGACATCACAACCATGTGAAATTGATTCAACTGATGATGGTTTATATCTTAGAGATGATCATGATGAGGGAATTTGGATTAATCCATCATTTCGTATCGTTAAAGGACAAACAAAAGTGAATCCCACCAGGAAAAGAAAGAGGGCATCTTAAGTGTGTTTATATGTTTTATATAAGTCATGTAATGATTTGTACTCATTGTGTAAAATTTCATGTAACTTGACCTTCCAGAACTGAGTATTTGATTTTATGCTTATATAATTCATCATATAATTTTTTTAATTATTTTATTTAATTATTTTAGAGATGACAATTTGATAAATTTTTTAACTATAATCTGAACTCATCATATAAGTTGATATGAACAATTTGGTATCCATGAGTATGAATATTATATCACATCGCTGTAAATGGTTTCGAAATAAGTTGATATGAAAAAACGCTGTAAAATGCAAAATAAAATACAAGTACAAAACATTTATAGCGCTTTTGCCAATAAGCGTTGTAAATGGTTTCAAAAAAATAAATTACAATTACAAGAGACAAAACAGTTACAGCGCTTATGGGAAAAAGCGCTGTAAAATGCAACATAAAATACAAGTACAAAACATTTACAGCGCTTATGTGTAAAAAGCGCAGTAAAATGTTCATATAGCGCCTTTTATATAGTGTGTATATAAGCGTTGTAAAATACTATTCAAGGCTCTTTTTATATAGTCTTTTAAAGCGCTCTTTGCAAAAGCGCTGTAAAAGGGTTTTTTTTTATAATATTATGTAAACTGATAATATGTATATTCCCATCCCTAGTGCGTATATTCCCATCCCTTACGAACTTGGTAGTGTGAAACCCTTATTCATTACGTACTCTCTATACGAACCATTCTCCATATACGAACCCTTCTCCCTAGTGCGAACCCTTCTCTCTGTCTATATTCATTACGTACTCTCAGTTTTCATTATTCTCCACTTTCACTAAGTTCTATCTCGACAACCATAAAGGTTTTTAAGGCGCTTTTTGTTCAGTTTTTTAAAGAGCTCTGTTGAACCCTAGTGTTATCTTCTCCTTGCACAAGACATTTCTATTTGTATTTCTGCGACATCGTAACCCTAAAATACAGGTATTGTTATTCATATCTCGTTGTCACTAAACTTATAGTGCATGTTGTATTTATTCAATCTGTTGTTGTCACTAAACTGCATGTTGAACTTATGATATTATGAGTTGTGTAAACAAATTTGCCAACCAAATTTGTGTTGTTGTAGGCAACATTGGGTGTTGTTTGCCATAAATGCGACTTCTGAAATTGTATATTATTTAGACCCATTGCACGGTAATTTCAACAATCACCCTGATATAAAGAACATCTTCGACACGTAAGTAATATTCATTTATTTCTTACATATATAAATAATGTGTTTGATCATTGAATAATAATCACATTTATTTGATAGTGCTCTGCAAGTTTTCCGCGCTCAAAGGGGTGCTTCAGTGTTGAAGAATAAGTCAAACAACATCACATGGCTTCCAGTAAAGGTTTGAAATTTTTGTTATAGAACTTAATTATATGCCTTTAAATTTTCATTTACAATCAATGCATAAATATTTATTGGCGTACATGTTTTATTTTATAGTGTCCACGTCAAACTAACAACATAGACTACGGATACTATATAATGAGGTTCATGAAGGAGATTGTTGATCTGAATCAACATATAATTCCAGAAACGGTACGTTATTTTCATTATATTTTGATTTTCATATATAAACTATATATATATATATTTGATTCTAACTTATTTTGCTTCAGTATTTTGACAACTTCAACCCAACTTACTCTAAAAATGAGCTCAAAGAAATGAAAGAAGAATATTTGTTCTCGAAATGAACATTATATAATTTGTAATTAATTTGTTGATATACTGTCATGATGTAATTTGTTATGTGAATGTGTAATTCATACTGTGAATATATTGCTACTGTCATGATGTAATTTGTTCTGTCAATATGTAATTCATACTGTGAATATGTAATTCATACTGTGAATATGTTGAATGTAATTTGTTCTGATAATATATGTAATTCATACTGTAATTTATTGTAATTTGTTGCTGTGAAACACTTGTAATTGATATTGTTGACTGTGAATATGAATTTGCTGTTGTGATGTGAATTTTAATGTTGAAAAGAAGAATCTGAATGTGATATTTGATGTTCATAATATGTAATAAAAAAGACAGTGCTTTAAAAAATGCCATAAAAAAAATCCTTTTACAGAGCTTTTTTAAACGTTTTACAGCGCTTTTTTTAAATCCTTTTACAACGCTTTTTTGAAAAAGCGCTATAAATCTAAGTTAAATAACAATATATGGAACCTATTACAGCGCTCTTTTGAAAAAGCGCTGTAAATCTATTATAAGAAGCGCGCTATATATGGGACCTATTACAGCGCTCTTTTGAAAAAGCGTTGTAAATCTATTATAAGAAGCGCGCTATATATGAGACCAATTACGGCGCTCTTTTGAAAAAGTAAATCTATTATAAGAAGCGCCTTATATATAGGACATATTGCATCCCTCTTTTGAAAAAGCGCTGTAAATCTATTATAAGAAGTGCGATATATATGGGACCTATTAGAGCGCTTTTTCAAAAAAACGCTGTAAATCTATTATAAGAAGCGCGCTATATATGAAACCTATTACAACGCTTTTTTGTATTTTCAATAGCGCTGTTGTATCCTTTTACAACACTAGATACTAGAGCGCTTAAAAGTGATGTAAAGGACTTAAAAAAAAGCGTTGTAAAAGGCAATTTTTAGCGTAGTGTGTAAGGGTGTTAATAAAAAGATCATGTATGTTGTCCAAAACACGAAAAAAATTGAGCATATTAGACTAACCACATGTTAACATAATATGTTAGTAATATTACCAATGAAAGTGTGTTGTAGGCGTTTAAAAAGAAAATAAATAATAAAATAACAAAATCAACCAAAAGAGAAGGTAGAAAACAGGGATAGGAACATATGCTAAAAAACCAAACAAATGAAAAGAAAAGAAAACTAAATAATTAAATAAACAAAACTCATCTTAGGGTGTTAATATATAGATCATATATGTTGTATAAAACAAACAACACTGAGCATATTAAACTTACCATAAGTTAACAATGTGTGTTAGTTATTTAGCAATGTTATAAACAAAGTGTGTTGTAGGTGTTGAAAAGGAAAATAATAATAGTAATAATCATTGTATAAAAAAATGATCCAAAAGAGAAGGTAGAAAACAGGAACAGAAACATGTGAAAAACATACCAAAAAAATGAAGAAAAAAAAACTAAATAAATAAACAAAAATTATGTTACGGTGTAATAAATAAATCATATCTGGTATGTAAAAAAAACAATATTGAACATATTAAACATATCATATTATAACAGTTAGTGATATTAGCAATGTTATAAACAAAGTGTGTTGTAGATGTTAAAAAGGAAAATAATAATAAAACAACAAAATGAGCCAAAAGAAAAGCTAAAAGACAGGAATAGAAACATAAAAAAAAAACTAAATAAATAAACAAAAATTATGTTAGGATGTTAATACATATAGCATATGTATGTAGAGCTGTCAATTTGTCAAGCCCTCTCTATTATGGTCCTAGTTCACATATTGGAAGGGGCCAAAAAACCTTATAATAAAAAGACTCATTAAAAGAACACTACGCCAAAAATTGCATCTTACAGCGCACATTTCAAAGCGCTTCATAACTAAAAGCGTTGTTGTATAATATTTTAAAATTAACAGAAGATACAACAACGCTTTAATGACAAGCGCTTTAGAAAAAACGTTGTTGTAGGGTCATAGCGATTTCACATAATATTTACAGCGCTTCGCATAAAAGCATGTAAAACATAACGCTCTCACATACTGTTTACAATGCTTTTTATAAAAGCACTATAAAATATAGCGCTCTAACACTATATCTACAGTGCTTTTAAGAGTGCTTTGAATAAAAGCGTTGTAAGCTCTGTAAATATTTTGAAATTTAATTTTTAAAAGCCTTTTACAGCGCTTATGGACAAAAGCGCTGTAAAATTACAAGTTCAGTTCAAGTTATATATACTTGATAAATAAATAAATAAAAACATATTTTTACGTTCTGTAACACCCTGAGTTTAAAACACAGCGCGAGTGTATTTTTTTTTTTATAATAAATAATTAAAATGATTTTCCAAATTATTACTTCAAAAGAATTGAAATAAAATTTAAGATTTTAATAGTTTTGTCAAATAATACGTCGCAACTCCATCGATGAACATAATTAAATAATGAACATTAATACATTTTAAAAGATAACAGTGTCATAATCTCAAAAGGAAATATCAGAGTGCAGAATGTGTTAGCGGAAAAAGTGGTACAATAATTTCCAAAATAAAAGCAAATTACATTTTCCAGCTCAAAATCTTATACATCAAATCTAACTGATCATGCACTAAAGCTACAGTAGCACGAATTTCCTCCGCATCCCATACAAATCTCATCTAACTCCGCCGCTCGCCTTGATGTGATGTCCTCCTCCTCATTATATAGAGAGGGATCAGTCTCCTCCGAAGTCAGATCAATGCACAGTCTAGGTCGCTTCGGTGGTGCCGGAATCTCATAACAATTGTCGGATATCCTAGACGGACCCGGAATATCAGCTGCTACTGGCTTCGGCCCTTTGTTCTTCTCTTCCGTCTCGGGTTCACGTACAACCCCTCCAACTAACTCCTCCGCGTCATCAAAAATTCCATGCGCCTCCAATACTAATTTGGAAGGCACAGGAAAATCAATACTCGTGTAAGTGTGCTCCATGAACTCCTCTACTCCGTCGGTCCTGCACGTCCTTGCCAACCTCCCCGTATAAGTCGCCCTGCTTGAGATGTGGTCAAATACCCAAGCAGTACGCGAATGTCGATCAAGGAAATCTAGCGACGTTTCCGTCGTCCGGGTACCCACTGGGGGTGTGGGTTTGGGGGGCATCTGAAGGCAAAGCCCAATTTTCCACAATAATTGTAAAGGGTCACCGACCAAAAATAACAAATAACACATAGCATTTATATCACAATATTAATTATATCCATGACATATCATATAACAATGATGATAATTAAGGATGCTCTTTTCAAGATTTCATGACATGTATGCCTTTTCAAACAGCAACCAATTAATATGGAAAACATGTTATAAGTACAACCATCACTTCAGCAATCACAACCAATCATCAGAAACTCAGGTTTTATAAAGTACTTACACACATCAATTTCCAACTTCAACTCAGATTCAAATGTGACCCACAGTCAACCACCCCATGCAATATGTATATGCTCATATACTCAACTACTTGGAATTACCAAGGTGCAGTCGCTCTACAGACATACACAATTTAAATATGTTTGACTTTAACGGCCCTCAAGACCAGGGTGCAATCGCTCAACAGATCAGCACCAGTGCAGTCGCTCAACAGACCAGCACCAGTGCAGTCGCTCAACAGACCAGCACTCGTGCAGTCGTTCAATAGATCAGCACGTTTTTGCGCATTTTAGGGTACATCAACAGACCAGTACTAGTGCAGTCGCTCAATAGACCAACACTCGTGCAATCGCTCAACAGATCAGCACGTTTACGCATTACTCTGTGGCCCATCACGGGTACCAGTTGACTATGCAGTGCATGAATATGCAATGTTTTCTCTTCACTGAAAACAGTATGCATTATCTGAAAAATTCAGCCTTTCCATCATTTCCCCAAAACATCTCAACACAATTAATTTCATCATCATCACATCAATAATTAAACATTCAAGCAATCCCATCATTATCACTTTACATTATCTCAAAATTCCATTCTTAATTATCATAAGTCTTTCCAATGTTTCCCCAACTCTTAAAATTCATAAAACGGTGTTTAAAGCTGGGATTTCTAAAAAACACGAATCTGTATTCGAATACAGCTTCTCTGTATTCGAATACAGAAGCCAAAATAGTGCAGAATTAACACTCTGTATTCGAATACGGATCCCTGGTATTCGAATATAGAGGCAGTCCCAGTGCACAAAACAACATTTTTCACTACATCAGTAAAGTCTCAAAAGCTTCATCACCACCACTTCAAACTATCACAAAATTCCATTTTAATTGGTCACAAACCTTCCCAAATGCTCCCCAACACTTAAAGTTTATAAAACAATGTTTAAAACTCTAGATTTCTGAAAAACACGAATCTGTATTCGAATACTGATCCCTTGTATTCGAATACAGAAATTGAAAATAGTACAAATTCAACACTCTGTATTCGAATACAGCGTCCTTGTATTCGAATACAGAAGACCAAAACAGTATAATTTTAGCATTTTTCCCAACATCATTAAAGGTTTTCAGAGCATCATCATCTCCTTTTCAAAACTATTTCAAAGACTTCATTTTAAATCATTTCAAACCGTCTCAATGTTCCCCAACACTTTAAAGTTCACATGACAGCGTTTAAAACTTGATTTTCTGGAAAACACGAATCTGTATTCGAATACAGCTTCCTTGTATTCGAATACAAAAGCTAAAACTTGAATTTTTGGAAAAACACGAATCTGTATTCGAATACAGCTCCCTTGTATTCGAATACAGAAGCTAAAATAGTGAAAATCAGCATTCTGTATTCGTATGTGAGGTTGTCGTAGTCGAATACAGTGGCAAAATTGTAGTCCTGTATTCGAATACGACAGGGTCGTAGCCGAATACAGAGGCTAAGTCAAAAGCAAAAATCCTTAATCTGTATTAGAATACAGAGGCCCGTATTCGAATACAAGTTCGAAAACTTGAGTAAAACAGAAGCTTGGCGGCTGTATTCGAATACACTCATGTTGTATTCGAATACACCTTCGAATTCAGTGAAATTTTTCTTGAGACTTCAACACATTTTCAAACTGTTTCCTTTGAAAAACCAACAACCCCAAAACAGTTTTACCCCTCTTTTGGAAACCACAAAACCCAGACATTTTTCATCAATAACAGATTTTCCAGAAAAGCACATTCATCATTTTAAATCCTTTTCTTTTGAAAACATCAGCAACACCAGATTTTCATCAACATGACAGAAAACAGGATGATCAACACCAGACTATTTCACCATAATAGAAACAGAATCACCAACACCAAAACAACATCACAGTTTTGCTTAAATCACCCAAACAGAATATCAAACTCAAAACAGAACATGCATTTCCAAACGTTTACATTTTGAGCATTCTCAAAACAACATGCAGAGTAATTTCTATTTTTCTCACACAACAAAACAACACTGATGTATTCAGCTAGAACAGCAAGCATCACATCTCTTCAAAGATCAACAGATTGCATTTCTTGCATTTTATAGCAACATACAAAACAATTTTATGAACATGCATTTTGATCATTCCTTAAAATAACATGCAAAACATTTTTCAGCTTTCCCACACAAACAAAACAGCATTGAAGTAACAACCAGAACAACAAACATCACAGATTATTAAAACACCAAAATAATGCATTTTTCACATTTTATGACAACATGCATAACAGTTTCGTTTTTCAAAACAGAAACTTAAATATGATCACGTATCAAAGATGCATTTACAGCCCTAAAATGCATACTACAAAGTGGAAGGTTTAAGATGCATTTACCCCTGTTGCGTTTTAACTTCCGTTCACGTTTATGCGTCAAAAATCGGCGAAGTTCCTGTTTTGCGTTCGCCGCTACGAAAGTGGCTTCTCTAGCTCCGTACTGATGAGTAGAACAACTTTTGTACTGGATGTTTTCTGGTTTGGTGCTTGGATCTCCAAGTAATCTCACTCTTGAGGAACTCTTTTTTTTTTTTTTGAACGTGAACAGAATTCAGAATGAGAAGGGAAGGAATACTGTTACATGCAGTATGGAGGAGGTATGGTTTCTGCCTTTGCCCTTCCTCCTCAGTCACATTTATAGGCATTTGTAGGTGCCACCTCCCCGACACTTGTCTAATCCTCCTTCACTTAACCAGTCTCGTCGCAATTAGCCGATAATCCCTTAATTAACTGCCCGATAATCTAATTACTCGTAATTAAATTAATTTACTCTTCATCCAATAATCTTAATTCATCTTCCAAAATAAATATTTATATATATATTCACTCAAAACATACATATATTAAATATTTTACAAATATCCCCAAAATACACTTAATATTAATTCCATAAATTAATTCTTAAATTTAAGGGTCTTATATTACTACCCCTCTTAAATTAGTTTCGTCTTCGAAACTACATGTTAATAAACAACTGAGGATATTGTTCCCTCATCTTACTCTTCAGTTCCCAAGTCGCGTCTCCCGTAGTCGGATTCCAAATCACTTTGACTAGTGGGACTTCCTTGTTCCTCAATTGTTTAATCTTCCTGTCTTCCATCCTTACAGGGAATACTTCAAATGACAGGTTATCCTTCAGCTGAATTGTATCTGGTTCGATCACATGTGACGGGTCTGCAATGTATTTCCTTAACTGTGACACATGAAATACGTCGTGAATATTGGACAGTATGGGAGGTAAAGCAATCCGATAAGCCAATGGTCCAATTCGTGCAGTAATCTGGTATGGTCAAATAAATTTCGGAGTCAACTTTCTTGACTTAATAGCTCTACCAACACCAGTTGTAGGTGTGACCCTTAGAAATACATGATCACCCTGCTCGAATTCCAAAGGCCTGCGACGCTTGTCCGCATAACTCTTCTGACGATCTTGTGAAATCTTCATTTTCTCTTGTATTCTCTTGATTTTCTCTGTAGTCTGTTCCACCATCTCAGGTCCAACAATCATACTTTCTCCGTCCTTATACCAGCATAAAGGCGTCTGACACTTGCGTCCATACAAAGCCTCATAGGGTGCCATTCCAATACTTGCGTGAAAGATATTGTTGTAAGTGAACTCAATCAATGGCAACACCTCATCCCAGTTTCCTCTATCATCCAACACAGATGCTCTCAATAGATCTTCCAAGGACTGGTTTGTCCTCTCAGTCTGTCCGTCTGTTTGGGGATGGTAAGCGGAACTCAATTTCAGTTTCGTTCCCAAGGCTTCATGCAACGCTCCCCAAAAATGAGATGTGAACTTTGGGTCACGGTCCGATACTATACTCGATGGAACGCCGTGTAACCTCACAATCTCAGCGATGTAGATTTCCGTCAGCTTATCTACTTTGTAAGTGGTCCTTACTGGTAAGAAATGTGCGGACTTTGTCAATCGATCCACTATTACCCAAATTGAATCATTCTTTTTCCTTGTCTTGGGCAATCCAGTTATAAAATCCATGGAAATGCTATCCCACTTCCATTCCGGTATATCCAAAGGTTGCAACATTCCAGCAGGTCACTGATGTTCCACTTTCGCTTTTTGACAAGTTAAACAAGCCGATACATACTCTACTACATCCCTCTTCATTCCTGGCCACCAGTAATTCTGTCTTAAGTCCTGGTACATCTTGGTCGCTCCAGGATGAATACTCAATTTGCTCTTATGAGCCTATTCCAAAATCTCTCTTCTCATATTTGCAACTTCCGGTACACAAACTCTTCCATTACATCTCAGAATATTATCTGGTCCGATCCTGAACTCAGTGGTCCTTCCTTGTACTATCAAGTTCCTCTTCTCTTGGATTAATGCGTCATCTTGCAAATTCGCAATCTCCTCAAGTAGTCCACTCAAAATCTTTATCATTCCACACTTTAAAATTCCTGGTGCAAACTCTACGTCCAAATGTAGATCTCTAAATGCTTCCCACAACTCTTGTTGTCTGGCCATTATCATTGAAGATACTGACACACTTTTCCTACTTAATGCATCAGCCACCACATATGCTTTCCCAAGGTGGTACTGCAATGAAAAGTCAAAATCCTTGAGTGTCTCCATCCATCTCCTCTAACGCATGTTCAATTCTTTCTGATCGAACAGATACTTCAAACTTTGATGGTCACTGAACACCGTGAACGTGCATCCATATAAGTAGTGCCTCCAGACCTTTAATGCAAACACTATTGCAGTAAGCTCTAAATCATGAGTAGGATAGTTTCGTTCGTGAGTTTTCAACTGCCTTGAGGCGTAGGCTACAGCTTTCTTGTGTTGCATAAAAACACATCCCAGACCTTGGTGAGATGCATCACAGTATACTTCATATGGTTCCTCCGGATGTGGCAAATTCAATACTGGTGAAGTTGTGAACTTTTCCTTAAGCAGCTGAAAAATTTCCTCATACTTCTCCGTCCATGCAAACGGCTGATTCTTTTTGGTGAGTTGTGTCAAATGAGCTACAATCTTAGCAAATCCTTCAATAAATCTCCTGTAGTATCCTGCTAGTCCGACAAAACTCCGTATGTCTGTGATAGTCTGAGGCTGTTTCCAGGCAAGAATTGTCTCAATCTTTGCCGGATCCACAACAATTCCTTCTTTTGTTATCACGTGTCCCAAGAAGTTCACTTTATGTAGCCAAAACTCGCACTTCGACAAATTGGCATACAATTGCTTCTCGCGTAAGACTTCAAGAACTTGGCGTAGGTGTTCTCTATGTTCTTCTTCATCCTTTGAATAAACCAATATATCATCGATGAACACCACCACGAATTTATCCAGGAATGGGCTAAAGATTTTATTCATATAGTCCATGAAAATAGCTGGTGCATTCGTAACTCCAAATGGCATAACAAGATATTCATAATGTCCATAACGGGTCCTGAAAGTAGTCTTTTGAATATCTCCTTCTCTTACCCGAATCTGATGGTATCCTGACTTCAAATCCATCTTTGAAAACACCGCTGCTCCCCTCAATTGGTCCATTAAATCATCGATGCGTGGTAAAGGATAACGATTCTTGATAGTTACCTTGTTAAGTTGCCGATAATCCACACATAAGCGTGAACTTCCATCCTTCTTCTTAACCAACAACACCGGAGCTCCCCATGGCGACATACTTGGTCTAATAAATCCTTTCTCCAATAAACCTTCAATTTGACGCTTAAGCTCGCTTAATTCCAATGGCGACATCCGGTACGGTGCAATTGAAATAGGTCTAGTTCCTGGGTGCAAATCAATGAAGAACTCCACCTCTCTCACCGGGGGTAATCCTGGAATTTCTGTTGGAAATACGTCCGGATATTCTTTGACTAACACCACATCTTCTAGGTTCACATCCATCTTGGTCTCCACGTTAGCCAATGATAAAAATTCATGAGTTCCTTCTCTCAGAGATACTTGGAGTTTGTTAGCAGCCAAATACCGAACGACTCCAGGTTCGGGGAAAAGAACTAATTTTCGAGCGCAATCCAAGACTACGTAATTATACGTCATCCAATCCATGCCGAGAATGATATCGAGTGATTGTAGGGGTAGACAGATTAAATTAACCAAGAAATCTCTATTCTGAATCGTTACAGTACAATGTAAACATGCAGAGTTTACGGTCAAACTCTTAGCAGGTGTGGAAACAACCAAATCAAAAGGTAAAGCAGACACATATAACTTCAAACGATTCACACAGTCCATAGCAATGAAAGAGTGGGTTGCCCCCGAATCAAAAAGTGCAGTTAGTGTGTTACCTGCAATCTCACAATCTTGCGGGATTAAATTTGGGGCTTGACTCCCAGCTTCAGCACCCATGTGATAGACGCGTCCCCTAGCAATAGGACGAGTAGCCCTAGTTGCGTTCACTGTTGGTTCCACTTTCAAAGCCCGACAATCCCTCGCCACGTGTCTTGGCTTCTGGCAATTGAAACACATAAGATCCCTAGTGCTACAAGCAGTAGCAATATGTCCCCTATTTCCCACATCGGTAACATCGGACTCCTTGTCCCAATTGTCGTCCAAAATTCTGATTTCTCGGCCGATTCTGGCCTCTATTGTTGTTCTGTGGCCAGTTATACGGCTTAGCAACTTGCTTTCCTATATTGTTCTGATAGTGCATCCGACTAGGCCCTCATGAATTAAAGTTCCCTCATCTGTTGGCCCTCCTGTTCTGCATCTCTTCAACCTCTCTACACTTCTCCACTAAGACTTGGAAACGTTGAATTCCCAAGGGTAAAACGGAGTCTTGAATCTCATATTTCAGTCCATTTTGGAAACAATGACACATAAACTGTTCATCCACCTCTTTGCGGAAAAATATGAAATGCCTTGATAGTGATTCAAAATTAGCTGCGTATTCTCCCACCATCATGTTTCCTTGGTGCAATTTCAGAAATCGTCACCCAACTTGGTCCTAGTGCTCATCGGGAAGTATTTGTCCAAAAACTTCTTTTTGAACGGCTCCCAGTTCACCTCCTCTTGAGCTGACCCCATCAGTAGCCTTGTACTTCTCCACCAATACTCTGCATCCCCTATCAACAGATACGTGGCATAGTTGACCTTCACCGCTGCTCGACAATTAATCATCTCGAAGATTTTCTCCATCTCTTGAATCCACTGGTCCGCTCTTTCTGGACCCTCATCACCCTTGAACTTTGGAGGATTATGACGACGAAAATCCTCTAGTCCCCTTGATTCAGCAGCACGAATCTCTCTTTCTCTTTTCTCCAGATCTCTTTGAGTCTTCGCAGCCGTCTGTGCAGCAACAGATGCAGCCATGTTATTCACCGTTTCAGCCATCCTATCCTCTCGGCTGACAATGGCTCTTAGAGTGTCGTCTCTTCTTGGAGGCATTGTTTCCTACAAAACCATCATTGCTTCAGTCACACCACAACATACACAAGACTTGACACTTTAACTACTTGCTTCTATGCATGATCAGGTAATAACTCAAAATCAATACTTAAATCAGAGATTTAACCCAAAACTTTAACCAAATGCTCTGATACCACAATTGTAACACCCCGAGTTTAAAACACAGCGCAAGTGTATTTTTTTTAAATAAATAATTAAAATGATTTTCCAAATTATTACTTCAAAAGAATTGATATAAAATTTAAGATTTTAATAGTTTCGTCAAATAATACGTCGCAACTCCATCGATGAACATAACTAAATAATGAACATTAATATATTTTAAAAGATAACAGTGTCATAATCTCAAAAGGAGATATCAGAGTGCGGAATGTGTTAGCGGAAAAAGTGGAACAATAATTTCCAAAATCAAAGCAAATTACATTTTCCAGCTCAAAATCCTATACATCAAATCTAACTGATCATGCACTAAAGCTACAGCAGCACGGATTTCCCCTGCATCCCATACAAGTCTCATCTGACTCCGCCGCTCCCCTCGATGTGACGTCCTCCTCCTCATCATATAGAGAGGGATCAGTCTCCTCCGAAGTCAAATCAATGCACAGTGTAGGTCGCTTCGGCGGTGCCAGAATCTCATAACAATCGTCGGATATCCTAGACGGACCCGGAATATCAGCTGCTACTGGCTTCGGCCCTTTGTTCTTCTCTTCCGCCTCGGGTTCATGTACAACCCCTCCAACTGGCTCCTCCGCGTCATCAAAAATTCCATGGGCCTCCAATACTAATTTGGAAGGCACAGGAAAATCAATACTCGTGTAAGTGTGCTCCACGAACTCCTCTACTCCCTCGGTCCTGCACGTCCTAGTCAAATACCCAAGCAGTACGAATGTCGATCAAGGAAATCTAGCGATGTTTCCGTCATCCGGGTACCCACTGGGGGTGTGGGTTTGGGGGGCATCTGAAGGCAAAGCCCAATTTTCCACAATAATTGTAAAGGGTCACCTACCGAAAATAACAAATAACACATAGCATTTATATCACAGTATTAATTATATCTATGGCATATCATATAACAATGATGATAATTAAGGATGCTCTTTTGAAGATTTCATGACATGTATGCCTTTTCAAACAGCAACCAATTAATATGGAAAACATGTTATAAGTACAACCATCACTTCAGCAATCACAACCAATCATCAGAAACTCAGGTTTTGTAAAGTACTTACACACATCAATTTCCAACTTCAACTCAGATTCAAATGTGACCCACAGTCAACCACCCCATGCAATATGTATATGCTCAAATACTCAACTTCTTGGAATTACCAAGGTGCAGTCGCTCTACAGACCAGCACAATTTAAATATGTTTGACTTTAACGACCCTCATGACCAGGGTGCAATCGCTCAACATATCAGCACCAGTGCAGTCGCTCAACAGACCAGCACCAGTGCAGTCGCCCAACAGATCAGCACTCGTGCAGTCGCTCAACAGACCAGCACGTTTAACATATACCAGGGTACAATCGCTCAACAGATCAGTACCAGTGCAGTCGCTCAACAGACCAGCACTCGTGCAATCGCTCAATAGATCAGCACGTTTTTGCGCATTTCAGGGTACATCAACAGACTAGTACCAGTGCAGTCGCTCAATAGACCAGCACTCGTGGAATCGCTCAACAGATCAGCATGTTTACGCATTACTCTGTGGCCCATCACGGGTACCAGCTGACTATGCAGTGCATGAATATGCAATGTTTTCTCTTCACTGAAAACAGTATGCATTATCTGAAAAATTCAGCCTTTCCATCATTTCCCCAAAACATCTCAACATAATTAATTTCATCATCATCACATCAATAATTAAACATTCAAGAAATCCCATCATTATCACTTTACATTATCTCAAAATTCCATTCTTAATTATCATAAGTCTTTCCAATGTTTCCCCAACTCTTAAAATTCATAAAACGGTGTTTAAAACTGGGATTTCTAGAAAACACGAATCTGTATTCGAATACAGCTTCTCTGTATTCGAATACAGAAGCCAAAACAGTGCAGAATTAACACTCTGTATTCGAATACGGATCCCTGGTATTCGAATATAGAGGCAGTCCCAGTGCACAAAACAACATTTTTCACTACATCAGTAAAGTCTCAAAAGCTTCATCACCACCACTTCAAACTATCACAAAATTCCATTTTAATTTGTCACAAACCTTCCCAAATGCTCCCCAACACTTAAAGTTTATAAAACAATGTTTAAAACTCTGGATTTCTGAAAAACACGAATCTGTATTCGAATATAGATCCCTTGTATTCGAATATAGAAACTGAAAATAGTATAAATTCAACACTCTATATTCGAATACAGCGTCCTTGTATTCGAATACAGAAGACCAAAACAGTATAATTGCAGCATTTTTCCCAACATCATTAAAGGTTTTCAGAGCATCATCATCTCCTTTTCAAAACTATTTCAAAGACTTCATTTTAAATCATTTCAAACCGTCTCAATGTTCCCCAACACTTTAAAGTTCACATGACAACGTTTAAAACTTGATTTTCTGGAAAACACGAATCTGTATTCGAATACAGCTTCCTTGTATTCAAATACAAAAGCTAAAACTTGAATTTTTGGAAAAACACGAATCTGTATTCGAATACAGCTCCCTTGTATTCAAATATAGAAGCTAAAATAGTGAAAATCAGCATTCTGTATTCGAATACGAGGCTGTCGTAGTCGAATACAGATGCAAATACAGTGGCAAAATTGTAGTCCTGCATTCGAATACAGAGGCTAAGTCAGAAGCAAAAATCCTTCATCTGTATTAGAATACAGAGGCCTGTATTCGAATACAAGTTCGAAAACTTGAGTAAAACAGAAGCTTGGCAGGCTGTATTCGAATACACTCATGTTGTATTCGAATACACCTTCGAATTCAGTGAAATTTTTCCTGAGACTTCAACACATTTTCAAACTGTTTCCTTTGAAAAACCAACAACCCCAAAAATGTTTTACCCCTCTTTTGGAAACCACAAAACCCAGACATTTTTCATCAATAACAGATTTTCCAAAAAAGCACATTCATCATTTTAAATCCTTTTCTTTTGAAAACATCAGCAACACCAAATTTTCATCAACATGACAAAAAATAGGATTATCAACACCAGACTATTTCACCATAACAGAAACAGAATCACCAACACCAAAACAACATCACAGTTTTGCTTAAATCACCCAAACAGAATATCAAACTCAAAACAAAACATGCATTTCCAAACGTTTACATTTTGAGCATTCTCAAAACAACATGCAGAGTAATTTCTATTTTTCTCACACAACAAAACTACACTGATGTATTCAGCCAGAAAAGCAAGCATCACATCTCTTCAAACATCAACAGATTGCATTTTTGCATTTTATAGCAACATACAAAACAATTTTATGAACATGCATTTTGATCATCTTTAAAATAACATGCAAAACATTTTTCAGCTTTCCCACACAAACAAAACAGCATTGAAGTAACAACCAGAACAACAAACATCACAGATTATTAAAACACCAACATAATGCATTTTTCACATTTTATGACAACATGCATAACAGTTTCGTTTTTCAAAATAGAAACTTAAACATGATCACACATCAAAGATGCATTTACAGCCCTAAAATGCATACTAGAAAGTGGAAGGTGCCCTTACCCCTGTTGCGTTCGCCACTACGAAAGTGGGTTCTCTAGCTCCGTACTGATGAGGAGAACAACTTTTGTACTGGATGTTTTCTGGTTTGGTGCTTGGATTTCCAAGTAATCTCACTCTTGAGGAACTCTCTCTGTTTTTTTTTGAAGGAGGTATGGTTTCTGCCTTTGCCCTTCCTCCTCATTCAATTTTATAGGCATTTGTAGGTGCCACCTCCCCCGACACTTGTCTGATCCTCCTTCACTTAACCAGTCTCGTCGCAATTAGCCGATAATTCCTTAATTAAGTGCCCGATAATCAATTACTCGTAATTAAATTAATTTACTCTTCATCCAATAATCTTAATTCATCTTCCAAAATAAATATTTATATATATATTCACTCAAAACATACATATATTTAATATTTTACAAATACCCCCAAAATACACTTAATATTAATTCCATAAATTAATTCTTAAATTTAAGGGTCTTACACGTTCTCTCCCTTCGAACCCTATTACGAACCTTCCTCTCCTCTACTGAGTGATTGTTGTCTCAGGTATTGTATTTATTAATTTGTTGTTGTTTCTAAAACTGATAAATGGTTACCTGATCATATAAAGTGTTAGGTGATAAATCTGTTCTGTTTTGAAATTTGTTCGATATGTTCTGTTTTTGAAAACAGACTTGTATGCATGACCTTGGACCTTGGTTTCCATTTTCCAATATTAGACTATATATACTATAGATTGGTATGATGTTATAGATTGATAAATTTGTGTAACACTGCATTCATAAATTCTTACATGATAAATCATATAAAATTTGTTCGATTTGTTCTGTTATGTTTTGAAATTAGACTTCTATGCATATATACTATATATTGGTATAATGTTATAGATTGATAAATTTGTGTAACACTGCATTAATATAGGTCATATAAAATGGACCAGAAATGGATGTATGCCAATCGATTGTCAAAAGAGTATGAAAATGGAGTGAAGGAGTTTGTTGAATTTGTAGTGAAGAATGCAAAAGACCCAAATCGAATCATTTGTCCTTGTTTAAAATGTTGTTTTGGAAAACGCGTTAGAGAAAATGAATTGGAAGGACATTTAGTATGGCATGGAATTGATCAAAGCTATATGTGTTGGATAAGACATGGTGAGAAAGAAAAAAAGGAACACTTATTTTGAGAATGATGCGAGATATGATTCAAATGATTTCGACACAGATACATATGAGCGGGACTGAGTTGAGGAGATTGCAAAAGCAGTTGAAGAAGATCTTCAGGATTGGAAAAAGTACAATGTTTGACCAATAAAATCGGCAAACCATTTGTGGGAGAGCTTGTCCAAACTGGGTGGAAGAAAAAGTAAATTTTCTTTGAATTGCCATATTGGAAATCATTGTATATAAGACATTTTCTCAATGTGATGTATATTGAAAAAAATGTATTTGATAGTGTTATTGGTATGTTACTTAGTGTTCCAGGAAAGTCTAAGGATGACATCAATGCAAGATTGGATTTGGTCAATGTGGGAATAAGAAATGAATTGGGTCCCATAAAGAAAGGAAATCGCACATATCTACCTCCAGCCACTCATACTCTATCTAGAAAGGAAAAAATTGTTTTATGTAAATTTCTACACGAAGTTAAAGTTCCAAAAGGATACAGTTCAAACATTAAAAAATTAGTTTGTATGAAAGACCTCAAGTAAAAAGGTTTGAAGATTCATGATTGTCATGTTCTACTGGAGCATTTGCTACCAATAGGTATACATTCCATTTTACCTGAAAAAGTTCGACGAGCCATAACTAAATTATGTTTCTTCTTTATGGAAATTTGTAGTAAAGTGATCGATCCTCAGAAATTACCGACATTGTAGAGGGAAATTGTTGTTACTTTGTGTGAGCTTGAAATGTATTTCCCACCCTTGTTTTTTGATATAATGGTTCACCTTATTGTTCATCTTGTTAAGGAGACACAAATTTGTGGGCCAGCTTACATGAGATGGATGTATCCGATAGAACGATATATGAAAATATTAAAAGGGTACGTAAAAAGTAGAAGTCGGCCTGAAGGTTGTATTGCTGAACAGTACATTGTCGAAGAAGCTGCTGAATTTTATACTGAATAGCTATCCAATATTGAATCCATAGGACTTCCTATGTCTCGTCATTCGGGAAGAATAACAGAAGAAGGGATAATTGGAAATAGAGTAATGACTATATCAAGGACCGAATAAGAGCAAGCACCATTGTATGTTCTGCACAATGATAATGAGGTTCAACCGTATGTTACAATACACATGGACCACATATGGGAGTTAGATTACACAATGTTTCATGTTCCCATCTTTGGATGCAAGTGGGTCGATAATAATAATGGCCTTCGGATTGATGAGTCAGGGTTCTTGCTTGTCGATTTTAGTAGGGTGGGATACAAAGATGAGCCTTTTATTTTAGCGTCGCAAGCTCAACAAGTGTTTTATGTCACTGATCCTGCTGATGATAAATGGTCTGTTGTCCTATCAACCAATAAAATAAGTGATGATAACAACAACGTTGAAGATGTCGGTAATGATGTTTTCTTTGCGACATCACAACCACGTGAAATTGATTCAACTGATGATGGTTTATATCTTAGAGATGATCATGATTAGGGAATTTGGATTAATTCATCGTTTTGTATCGTTAAGGGACAAACAAATGTGAATCCCACTAGGAAAAGAAGAAGGGCATCTTAAGGTGTTTATGTGTTTTATATAAGTCATGTAATGATTTGTACTCATCGTGTAATTTATGCTAATTTCATGTAACTTGACCTACTAGAACTGACTATTTGATTTTATGCTTCTACTGATTTTCTGCCATAACTTGAACTGATCATGTAATTTAGCATTGATATACAGGCATTGATATAATGATTTTATGCCAGAACTTGAACTCATCATATAATTTTTTTAATTATATTATTTAATTATTTTAGAGATGACAATTTGATAAATTTTTTAATTATAATTTGAACTCATCATATATATAAGTTAATATAAAAAATTTGATAAACAAAGTTTTTGAGATGACAATTGGTATCCATGAGTATGGATATTATCTCACATTATAAAATGATATACATGTTATTCTAAGGCTTTTAAAAATTCAATTTCAAAGCATTTACAGCGCTTTGGTCCATAAGCGTTGTTGAAGGCTTTTAAAAATTAAATTACAATTACAAAACAAAATATTTACAGCGCTTTTTTCCATAAGCACTGTAAAAGAATTTAAAAAAATAAATTACAAGAGACAAAACATTTACAGCGCTTTTGCCCATAAACGTTGTAAAAGGATTTTAAAAAATAAATTACAAGTACAAAACATTTACAACGCTTATGGGAAAAAGCGATGTAAAATGCTTTTAAAATATAAATTACAAGTATAAAACATTTACAGCGCTTATGGGAAAAAGCGTTGTAAAATGCTCATATAGCACCTTTTATATAGTGTGTCTATAAGTGCTGTAAAAGACTATTTAAGGCGCTTTTTATATCGTCTTTTAAAGCGATTTTTTTATGAGCGTTGTAATAGGTTATGTCTTTTAAAGCGCTCTTTGGAAAAGCGTTGTAAAAGGCTTTTAAAAAATATTATGTAAGCTGATAATATAAGAAACCGCCTCTTCATTTTCTTCTTCATTATGTATTCTCATCCCTACGAACTTGGCAGTGTGAAACCCTTATTCATTGCGTACTCTCCATCTTCATTACTCTTTATACGAACCCTTCTCCCTAGTACGAACCCTACTGTCCATATTCATTACATACTCTCTGTTTTCATTATTCTCCATTTTCATTACGTATTATCCCTACGAACCATAAAGGTTTTTAAGCCGCTTTTTGTTCAGTTTTTTAAAGCTCTTT
Source organism: Cicer cuneatum (assembly GCA_037974295.1). Classification (NCBI taxonomy): domain Eukaryota; kingdom Viridiplantae; phylum Streptophyta; class Magnoliopsida; order Fabales; family Fabaceae; genus Cicer; species Cicer cuneatum. The sequence goes on along the minus strand of JBBPBO010001985.1, from coordinate 50,136,732 downwards.
GTGGAACCCTAGTGCTATCTTCTCACTGCACAAGACATTTCTACTTGTATTTCTGCGACGTCGTAACCCTAAACTACATGTATTGTTATTAATATCTTGTTGTCACTAAACTTATAGTACATGTTGTATTTATTCAATCTGTTGTTGTCACAAAACTGCATGTTGAACTTATACTGTGTGAAATGTGTAGATAAATGGATTCCAACAATGATTTAGGTCGTCAAAACGATGAAGTTGTAAACACTGACGTTGTAAACACTGAAGTTGTCAATGCTAAAGGCTATGAAAACAAAGTGAAGTGTGGGGAAACTATAATGCAAAAAGTCATCAAAGCAAGAAGTATTGGAATAAAATTTGAGGTATATATACTATACTTTTGTTTTGATTTTATTTTTTTTATTTTTTAAAAGCAAGCACTTACACTCTATGAGTTTATTAGGTGGGATGGAATGAAAGTGGTCAGCCGATTGAGCCCAACAGTTCAATGATGGTAAGCTACATCGGTGCTGTTGTCCGCCAAAATATCCCAATAACAATCGATGAATGGAGAGACAAAGCTTTGAAGGATGCTAAAGACATATTGAGGAGTGATGTACAAGTAACATTTTTACTCCACTTTTTTGTTACTTATAATTTTTTCCATTGAAATACTTTTAGTCAAACTCTTTATTTATTTGGTTTGCAGAGCGCTTTTAACATTGAAGATATGCTGAAAAATTACATGCTTAGAGTTGCTGGTAAAATTCACAGAGGATTTAGATCTCATCTGTCGAATTGTTGCTTAAGAGACAAGTGTGGAAATGTGAATGTTGAAGCTCCAAACATTTACAAACACTACATATCAACTAAAGAAAGGACTTCTTTTGTAGCTAAACGTTCAGACCCTGCATTTGTGGTAATATTTATTTTATTAGCATGTGTGTTTTATTCATATTTATATCTTATTTTCTACAGGATCATTATTTTTTTTTAATTTATATATATAATATAAGTACACCAAATCGGAAGCGAGCAAAGAACTCAATGCATCCATACAAAAGATCGCGTATGGGGTATGCGCGTTTAAAGCAAAAAATTGTAAGTAAACATCACTTTTATACATTGTGGTAGATTATAAACTATAGTTTATAACTAATATTTTGTTTATGTCTTAACGAACAGCTGCAAGAGACGAATTTCGATCAACCATTGGATCGTCATATCTTGTGGAAGGAGGCTCGCGTTAATAAAGATGGAATAGTGGATAACGAAAATGTTCAACAAGTTGTCCAACAATGTGTAAGTATACTATCACTTTAATATTTTTTAATATTGTCTTTTAAAAATGATATTGAACTTATCTTTTTAATACTACATGTATTTTAGGAAAATTTGGAACAATGTCTTGAAAATCAAGATGAGAATAAAGAAGTTAGTTGCAGGGACATTCTCGGCAAAGTATTTAATGTTCATGAATATTTTGGCCATGTGAGGGGTAAGGGATTTGGCGTGACTCCCAAAATTTACTTTTCACATGAGAAGCGCACAAATCCCTTGAACGATTAAGTATTAGAAGCGTTGAAAACCCTATCGAAGCAAGTTGCATACTTGGTTAAAAAGGATAAGGAAAATCAACTTCAACGTGAAATGAAATAGACAGTGAAGATGGAAATTGCAACATTGGTCATAAAAGTCTCTCGACGGTAATTAATTACATAATGAAATAAGAAATTCATTCAACCTAATTGTTTCACATACATGTATTAACCATTGATTTAATTTAGGGTGTTTCACGTTGCTTCCTATACTTGTCTTCCCCTACCTGTCGCATGGTTGGGAAAGGAACATTGTACAATACGTTGGGAGAAGTATTGCACAACAATCCTATCCTTGTCGGCCATGTTAAAGTGTCACCTGTATTAGCTTTAGAACCACTTGCACCATTGCCTATCCTCGACAACGACGGAGATATGAAACTTTTGGAAGAAGTAATAGGTAGTTATGTGGCATGGCTGAAACATCTTGTTGGCACTGAGGAGGTATATTTTAATTGTTATGTATGTTTAGTTGTATGATTATGATTGATTGTGTTTAATTGCTAATTTTTCCGCTTTTAATTTCACATTTATTTAAATTATTGCTATAGGGAATGATAAGATCCCTCGCATCGAGTCTGTCACTTCACCAGAAAAGGCAGAAAAGGTTTGACATATACATCAATTCATGTATACAAAATTATTAACTTATTATAATAACTAACAAACTGATCAACCTCATTTGTTTTAGATTTAACCAAAAAATAAACCCGCTGGACCGCAGGTGCAGGCTCGTGGTAAAATTAAATCTTCCAAAATGCAAAAACTGGATTGAGGAAAATCAGTTGCTGCTCCTAAAATAAGTCAACCACGCCTTGCTCAATTTGGGTCGTGTCTTTACATAACAACAAAGATGAATATGAAGAGCAACAATGATACACGTATGATAAACATGGAAAAAGGTATATTCGGAGAAGAGTATTTAGAAATACTTGGCAAAGAGCAAATATATGAACTTCTCGATCATAAAGAGCTGAGTGCTACTGTCATCAACATATACATCAGGTAATATAAATACTTTATTTAAGATAAAAATTACCTTTTAATTGCATCACTGCCACATTAATTTATTGATAATTAATATAATTTTATAATTTCATTGAAGGTTTTTGTATGAGAAGTTGGTGTGCACGCGGAAATTGTCAAGTAGATTTTCATTCTTATCTCCGCATAAACTATCCATGTTTAAACTCGATCCAGTTAATGTAAAAAATATGTAGTTTATATACTTATAGAAAATAAAGAAAAGGACAAGTTGTTTCTGGCATCATACAATTCAGGGTACGTAACTAGATACTATATCTTTTTTAATTTATGATATTATGAGTTGTGTAAAAAAAATTTCCAACCAAAATTTTGTTGTTGTAGGCAACATTGGGTGTTGTTTGCCATAAATGCGACTTCTGAAATTGTATATTATTTAGACCCATTGCACGGTCATTTCAACAGTCACCCTAATATAAAGAACATCTTCGACACGTAAGTAATATTCATTTATTCTTACATATATAAATAATGTGTTTGGTCAATGAATAATAATCACATTTATTTGATAGTGCTCTGCAAGTTTTCCGCGCTCAAAGGGGTGCTTCAATGTCGAAGAATAAGTCAAACAACATTACATGGTTTCTAGTAAAGGTTTGAAATTTTTGAAATTAGTAGTTTCTTTAAAAAAAAAATACACGCATATATTAATTAATAATAATATTAATAATATTTTTTTCTTGATATTATGGTGATTTGATATTTAACATACACTCGTAGACTCATATTATGGTGATTTGATATTTTTTTCTCTATAACTGAATTGCAATTTTATATTATTAAAAATTATGATATTATGTAAATATATAGTATATGTCTTGTACCTATATTATTTTTATTTTAATATCAAGTAAATATGTATGAATTGATGAGTTAAGTTTACGAGTCAATTTCACCAAAATAAAAATTAATTTAAACTTTCGATTTTGACAATTTTAATCAAATAGATGCATGCATGAAATATTCAACCACGCTAAGAATGTCATTGAAAAAATAATTAGAGTTAGAAAGAAAATGTGATCATATCTTATGCCACATGCCATATGAAGCAATTTCACTTTGATTAAAAAACAAAAGATCATAGTTGCAACACTTTATACTATGTTTGAATACGTGGTAAGATAGGAGCGGAACAAACGTGATCATATTCAAAAAATTGGTTGGTGTCACAAGAAGAAACAAATATAACGAATATTAGTTAATGATTTTATTCAAAATATGGTATTAAAAAGATATATGCATCTATAATATTAATCAAAAAATTAATTTAAATTTATTACTTTTCATAAAATGTGGTTTGAGCACAATAATTGTAAGTGAATTGTTCAAGTATGGAAAACTCACGTGGCTCATTGTTCAATGCACATTGCAACACCTTGATTTTTAAAAGTGCAAATACATTTTTTTTAAATAATAAAATAATGTATCGTAACACAAAACGACAATGTACATTGGACAACAGAGCTTTGAGACCTATTAGAAATTGCTCAAAACCCTGAGGTATTATCGGCAGACATTTACACTAAAGTGCTGCTCTAAGAATGTTATTCCCTCATGGTCACATCAAACAAAACAAAAAACATGAACCTACCAATAAAAATCAACTGTCAAAGTATGTCATAGATACAATCATTCCAAAAAAAATTAGTACAACCACAAAAAAAGAGGAACTGAAGCCCTATACAACAAAAACCATAATCTGATCATCCACTACCAACTACAGTAAATAGGGTGACCTCCACACACCACACAAGTCCCCTCCAATGCAATATCTATTCTCGAAGTAACCTTCTCTTCCATATCAGGGATCAGTTTTCTCAAAGGTTAGGTCCACCCACGAGATAGGTGGCTTCTGTTGGAACCAAGTTGGTTCTTGCAATTAAAGTTTTGATGTTAACAAATGTATTTTATGAAAATAACATATTTGACTTAGAAGAAGAATGAAAAATGTCATCAGAAGAATAGATCAGAAGATGACGTCACCAGAAGCAGAAATCAGAGGATGACGTCACCAGAGGATATCTCCAAAGGATATCGTCAAATGAATCTGTCAGAGAAAAATGCTCAAAACAGAATCTGAGAAAAATGCTCAAAACAGAATTGGAGCAAAAGGCTTAAAACAGAATATGAGAAAAATGCTCAAAACAGAAGCGGAGCAAAATGCTCAAAACAGAATCTGAGCAAAAGACTTAAAACAGAATCTGAGCAAACTACTCTAGAATATTCTCAAAACAGATTAATCGAAATACACTCCAGAAGTAAAGCATCAGTGAAGTCCTAATTTCAACTATAAATAGAGACTTAATGCTGGAGAATAAAGTATCGAAAAACACAAGAACTCAAGCTTCCATTCAAAGTTATTTGAGAGTTCAAAAGAGAGAAACACAAATGAACAAGAGCAATATTTTCTAATTGTTTTTCAGAGAGAAATACAGTGCAACAATCATCTTTCCAGAAGCAATACAAGAGTGCAAGAATAAACGTTGCAAAGTTCCAATACAAGAGTGCAAGAATAAACGTTGCAAGAATAAACGTTACAAACAGCTTTCCAGAAGCAATGTAAGACCCTTAATTTTAAATATTAATATTGGAATTAATGTCAAGGGCATTTTGGGAATTAATATGTATGTTTTGAGTGAATATATATATATATATAAATATTTATTTTGAAGTATGAATTAAAATTATTGGATGAAGAATTAAATTAATTTAATTTCAAGTAATTAAATTAATCAAACCATTAAGTAAGGATTAGTGGCTAATTACAAGGCAATTAAAAGCTGGAAATCAGACAAGTGGCAAGTGAGGTGGCACCTTGAGAGCTTATAAATAGGAGTGAGAAGGATGGTGAAGTTAGAACACCATTCCTTCCTCCTCACTGCCCATATTGCATGTACCAACTCCATCTCCTCTCCCATTCTGTCTCTGTTCTGCCATTCCCGAATTCAAATTGAAGAGAGCGAAATTCCTCCAAACACCATTAACTGAAATTCCAACCATCAAACCAGAAAACCCACAGTAGTAAAGTTAATCCCCATCTCAATACGAAGAGAAAGAACCCAATTTTGCAGCAGCAAACTCAGGGAACAACTTCGCCGTTTTTAGACGCAGAAAAGGGAACGCAGCAGGAACAAGAGAAATAGCAGAGCACGCTACAAGGGTAAGGGCACCTTCCATCTTTTAGCTGCATTAGGGCCACGAATGTGTGTTATTTCAGTTCTGTTTTTAAAAGAAAAACTGTTTTCGAAAAATGACATTTTGAAAGAAAATGCATTTTGTTGATATGTGATTATCCTGATGGTTGTTGCTGGCTGTTTTTCTAATAAAACATGCTGTTTTACTTATGGGTGAAAGCTGGAAAATGTTTGCATGTTATTTTAATGATGATTAAAATGCATGTCATAAAACTGTTTTGAAAATAGTCTTAAAATGCAAAAATGCATTCTGTTGAGATTTGTGGTTCTGTGATGCTTGCATGTATTTTTGTGGTATCATGAAAGTTGAATACTTGCATGCTATTCTATTGTGTGGTGAAAGCTGAGTATTTGCATGTCATTCTAGTGTTTTGAGAAAACTGAATACTTGCATGTTTGTTTTGATGAGTGAGGAAACTGCAATGTTTAAATGATGTTCTGATGGTTTGAAAATCTGAATGATTTGGTGATGGTGACTCTGATTCTGTTCTGTGTTGAGTGATTCTGGTGATATTGATGATTCTGATTCTGGTTGTTTTGTGTGATTCTGGTGGTGTTGATGGTTTTTAAAGGAAAAGGGATTTTAAATGAGGGAAGTGTTTTGAAAAGTGCAGAATCCGTTTGATGTTTGATTGTTATTTTTAAAGAAATAGTTTGAAAGAGTGTTGATGTTTCAGGAAGTATTTCACTGGTTTTTCGAAGGTGTATTCGAATACAACATGAGTGTAATCGAATACAACCTGTCAAGTTCTGTTTTGCCTAAGTTTTCAAAACCTGTATTCGATTACGAGCCCCTGTAGTCGAATACAGAAGAAGGATTTTTGCTTCTGACTAAACCTCTGTATTCGACTACGACCATGTCGTATTCGAATACATAAGTAAAATTTTAACACTGTATTCGCATTGTAGTCGACTACAGGCATGCTGTATTCGACTACAGATTCGAGTTTTTCCAGAAACTCAATTTTTAGCTTCTGTATTCGAATACAAGGAAGCTGTATTCGAATACAGATGCGTGTTTTCCAGAAAATCAAATTTTAATCACTGTCATGTGAGTTTTTGAAGTGTTGAGAAACTCTGAGAAGGTTTAAATGATTTGAAAAGAAGTCTGTGAAATGGTTTTAAAGAGGAGAGAAAGATGTTTGAAAAACTTTAAGTGACATGGGAGAAAAGGCTGTATTTTTCAAAGGTTGAACTCCTGTATTCGACTACAGTCATGATGTATTCGAATACAGAATGTTAAAACTGCAGTTCATGCTTCTGTATTCGAATACAGGGGGTCTGTATTCGAATACAGATTCGAATTTCCAGAATTTCCAAGTTTTTAAGAGTGTTTTGTAAACCTTGAGTATTTGGGAAATGTTGGGATTGTTGTGGGGAATTCAAATGGAATTATTGGTGACATTTTGAAGTTGTGGTGATGAAGTTTTTGAAACTTTACTGATGTAGTGAGAGATGTTGTTTTGTACACTGTGACTGCCCCTGTATTCGAATACCAGAGGGCTGTATTCGAATACAGGATGTCAATCTGCACTGTTTTTGGCTTCTGTATTCGAATACAGAGGAGCTGTATTCAAATACAGATTCGTAAAATTCCAGAAATCCTCAGTTGTAAACTCTGTAATTGAATTTTAAGAGTCTGGGAAAACTTTTCAAAGTGTTAATGATTAATGGACTGTTTAATCATGATTATGATGTTATTTATGACTGTGCTGAAATATTTAAACATGATGAAGAGCATGAATTGTCTCATTTTGCATTCTGTTTCTAGAGAAGTGAAACACTGCATATTCATGCAATGCATAGTCAAGTGGTACCCACGATGGGCCACAGAGTAATGCGCAACCACGTGCTGATCTGTTGAGCGATTGCACGAGTGCTGGACTGTTGAGCGTCTGCACTGGTACTGGACTGTTGAGCGTCTGTACCCTGAAATGCGCAACCCCGTGCTGATCTGTTGAGCGATTGCACGAGTGTTGGACTGTTGAGCGTCTGCACTAGGTACTGATCTGTTGAGAGATTGTACCTTGGGTGATGTCAAACGTGCTGGTCTGTTGAGCGACTGCACGATGTGCTGGACTGTTGAGCGTCTGCACTGGTGCTGATCTGTTGAGCGATTGCACCTTGGTCATGAGGGCCATTAAATTGTGCTGGTCTGTGAGCGACTGCACCTTGGTGATTCCAAGAAAATTATGCATGAGCATATATGCATTACATTGAGGGATTTGACCGGCGTGTCACGATTGTTTTATATGATGAATGTTGGAAATTAATGTGTGTGAGTGCTATTCAGAATCTGAAATTCTGAATTAATGATTGTGTTTTGTTGACGTGTGTTTGTACTTACCGCATACTTCATAATCATTGATTGCTGTTTTGAAAAGGCATGAAAGTCATAAATATTCAAATGAGCATGATTATTTCCTCATCATCTTATGTTATACCATGATTATACATGTTGTTGTGCAATATATGCTATGTGATTATCTGTTATTTTCGGTTGGTGACCCCTTGCTATATATTGTGGACTTTGGGCTTTGCCCTCAGATGCCTCCCAAACCCACGCCGCCCGTGGGTACCCGAACGACGGAAACGTCGTTGAATTTCCTTGACCGCTACTCGCGCACTGCTTGGGCTTTTGATCCCCTCTTAAGCAGAGCGACTTATACGGGGTGGCTGGAGCGGACAAGTAGGACCGACGGTGTGGAAGACTTCGTAGAGCGCACTCACGCGAGCATAGATTTTCCCGTGCCTTCCCGCCTGGTGTTAGAGGCGCACAGAGTTTTTGACGATGCTGAGGAGCCTACTGAAGGGGTTGAGGCGGAGGCCACTGTAGGAGTGGTGACTCCCAACTCTGTGATTGGAAGAGAGATACATGAGTCTGATGCGGTAGAGAAGCGTGATGAGCTGAGACCAGTAGCGACTGAGATTCCGGGTCCATCTAGGATTTCCGATGACTGCTACGAGATTTCGGCACCGCCAAAGCGGCCACGAGTGTGTATTGACTTGACTTCGGAGGAGACCAACCCTTCTCTGTATGACGAGGAAGAGGAGGAGGTTATGTCGAAGCGAGCTGCAGAGTCAGAGGAGACTTGCGTGGGATGCGGAGGGAATTCGTGCTACTGCAGCTTCAACGCATGATCAGTTAGACTAAATGTATTAGGTTTTGGGTTGAAATTGTAATCTGTCTTATTTTGGAAATTCTGTACTATTTTCCGCTGAACCATGTACTCTGATATTTGCTGTTGATGTATTATGACAATGATATTTTGGGATGTATTAATGTTTAAAAACTAATTTCCAAGATAAGTACTTAGTGATAATCCTGATGAAGTATTTGGTTTACGTTCATCGATTAATCTATAACGTACTATTTTACGAAGAACTTTATTTTAATTCTTTTGAAATAAATTTGGGAAAACTTATTTTAATTATTAATTTAAAAAAAAAATGCACCCGCGCTGTGTTTTAAACTCGGGGTGTTACAAGCAACGTTGCAAAGTTCCAAACCTTTATTATAGTAGTGTAGATTCTTTCTTTAATCTGGGGTTGTCAGATTGGTAGGAGAAGACTTGGCTGGTTTAGTCAAGGTGTTGGTATTCCTCAAAAGTCTGGGGTTGTCAGGCTGTTTGAGAAGACTTAGCTAGTTTAGTTAAGGTGTTGTTGTTCCTTAAAAGTCTAGGGTTGTCAGACTGTTTGGGAAGACTGACTTGAAGGGTCAGTGGTGTTGTAATTCAAAGGAGTTTGAATTAGTGAAAAGGCCTTCTGGAGGAAGGGACTTGTAACACCCCGAGTTTAAAATACAGCGCGACTGAATTTTTTTTTTCAATAAATAATTAAAATGAGTTTTCCAAAATTTATGTCAAGGGAATTAAAATAAAATTTTCATCAATTCATTTCAAAAGAGAACACCCGGCCTGTGGCCACTAAATAGTATCAGAGTGCAGAATAATACAGCGGAAAAGTCATACATTAATTCCCAAAATAAAATTACATTTCCCAACTTAAAATCCTAGACATCAAGTCTAACTAATCATGCACTAAGATACAGTAGCACGGTCTACACCGTATCCTCTACAAGTCTCATCTTCAGCCAGTTGTCCGCCCCTCTGCGTTGTCCACGAATACGCCGTACGTGAAAAATCAGGGAAAACTAACGACGTTACCGTCGTTAGTGTAACCGTCGGTGGGACGGGTTCGAATATCATCTAAGGGCAAAGCCCAATTTCCACAATAATAGTAAAGGGTCACCGACCGAAATTAACAAATAATCACATAACATATATTTCACAGCAACAAATACACCAATGGCATATCATATAACAATGATGAGAAAAAGATGCTCATTTTGAAATTTCATGACATGTATGCCTTTTCAAAACAGCAATCAATTAACTTGGAAAAATATGTTATAAGTACAGCCAATACTTCAGCAATCATAATCATTTATCAGAAATTCAGATTTGAAAAAGTACTTATATACACAGCAATTTCCAATCATCAACATATGCCCAAATCATGACCCACCGGTCAATCACCCCAATGCAATATGTTTATGCTCATGTATACAATTTCTTGGAATCACCAAGGTGCAGTCGCTCAACAGACCAGCACAATTTATATGTATGATAGACTTTAACGACCCTCAAGACCATGGTGCAATCGCTCAACAGATCAGCACCAGTGCAGTCGATCAACAGACTAGCACGTTTCACATATTTGAATGGACCACCATGAACACGCGGCCATTCCGCAGCCCAGATAGAATGGACCACCGCGAACACGCGGCCACTCTGAAACCGGATAGAATGGACCACCACGAACACGCGGCCACTCTACAACCCATCACGGTTACTACATTCACGTGTATTAGCCTCTAACAGGCCAAATACACAAAAGTTAAATCCTCGCACGGATAGAATGGACCACAACGAACACGCGACCATTCCGTAGCCCACTCTGTGGTTACTACTTAACTTCGTGGCCATCACGGTCACCGCATTACTCTGTGGCCCATCGCGGTCACCACCTGACAATGAAATGCATGGACATGCAATGTTTTCTCTTCACTGAAAACAGTATGCAAAAAAAATCAGAAACACTCAGCCTTTCCAGCATTTCCCCCAGAACATCTCAACACAATTAACTTCATCATCAACACATCAATGATTAAACATTTAAGCAATCATTATTACTTTACATTATCTCAAAATTCCATTCTGAATTATCATAAGTCTTTCCTCAACTCTTTAAAATTCATAAAACAATGTTTAAAACTGAGATTTCCGGAAAATACGAATCTGTATTCGAATACAGCCTCTCTGTATTCGAATAGAGGAGCCAAAACAGTGCAGAATTCACACTTTGTATTCGACTACAGCCCCCCTGGTAGTCGAATACAGAGGCAGTCTCAGTGCACAATTCAACATTTTTCACTACATCAGTAAAGTCCCAAAAACATCATCACCCCCACTTTAAACTATCACAAAAAATTCCATTTTAATTCGGCATAAACCTTCCCAATACTCCCCAACACGTAGGGTTCACAAAACAATGTTGAAAAACTTGGAATTTCTGAAAACCCGAATCTCTATTCGAATACAGATCCCTTGTATTCGAATACAAGAGCTGAAACTGTAATTTCAACATTCTGTATTCGAATACAGCATGCCTGTAATCGAATACATAAGCCAAAAATAGAACCAGAATGATCAACATCAGAAACAGAACCAGAATGATCAACATCAGAACATTAAAAACAGAACCAGAATCAGAATCATCAACACCAGAACATCAGAAAACAGAACCATAATCAGAATGATTAACACCAGAATCATTACAAGCAAAACAGAACGATTCACAGCAGAATCATCAGAAGCAAAACTGAATGAGAACGATTCACACCAATATCATCAGAAGCAAAACAGAACGATTCACACCATTATCATCAGAAGCAAAACAGAACGATTCACACCAGAATCATCATAAGCAAAACAGAACGATTCACACCAGAATCATCATAAGCAAAACAGAATGATTCACACCAGAATCATCAGTAGCAAAACAAAATGATTCACACCAGAATCATCAGTAGCAAAACAGAATGTTTCACACCAAAATCATCAGAAGCAAAACAGAATGATTCACACCAGAATCATCAGAAGCAAAACAGAACGATTCACACCAGAATCATCAGAAGAAAAACAGAACGATTACACCAGAATCATCAGAAGCAAAATAGAACGATTTACACCAGAATCATCATAAGCAAAACAGAACGATTCACACCAGAATCATCAGAAGCAAAACAGAACGATTCACACCAGAATCATCAGAAGCAAAACAGAACGATTCACACCAGAATCATCAGAAGCAAAACAGAACGATTCACACCAGAATCATCAGAAGCAAAA
>JBBPBO010001985.1:49937641-50124213 GCA_037974295.1 Cicer cuneatum | reverse complement strand
AAAACAGAATGATTCACACCAGAATCATCAGAAGCAAAACAGAATGATTCACACCAGAATCATCAGAAGCAAAACAGAATGATTCACACCAGAATCATCAGAAGCAAAACAGAATGATTCACACCAGAATCATCATAAGCAAAACATAATGATTCACACCAGAATCATCAGAAGCAAAACAGAATGATTCACACCAGAATCATCATAAGCAAAACAGAATAATTCACACCAGAATCATCAGAAGCAAAACAGAATGATTCACATCAAAATCATCAGAAGCAGAAACATAAACAGAATGACATTAATACATTCAGTCAAACAGAAATCATCACATAGCATCAAAACACCATCAGTATGCATTTTCGCATTTTATGCAAAATAGTTTTATGTACATGCATTTTGATCAACTTTAAAATAACATGCAAAACATTTTTCAGCTTTCCCACATAAGCAAAACAGCATGTTATATCAGCAAAAACAGCCAACATCACAAAATCATCAACATCAATAGAATGCATTTCTCATTCTTCAAAATGACATGCAGAACAGTTTTTCTTCCAAAACAGAAACGGAACAACGTGCATGTCATAACAATATGCATTTACAGCCCTAATGCAACTAGAAAGTGGAAGGTGCCCTTACCCTTGTTGTGTTTTCTGCTTCTGCTCACGTTTATGCGTCAAAAACGGCGATACTCCCGCCTGCGTTTGCTGCTATGAAACTGGGTTCTTTAGCTCTGTAATGATGTGGGGAACAACTTTTGTACTGGGGGTTTGGTGTTTCGGTGCTTGGATTTCCAAGTAATGGCACTTTTGAGGAACTCTCTTTTTCCTTTCTTTTGAAATCATGAACTGGTAAGCAGAACAGAATGGGAGAGAAAGGTACTGTTACATGCAGTATTGTTACATGCAGTATGGAGGAGAGAAAGGTTTATGTCTGTGCTCTGTCCTTTGCAGTCCATATAAAGGCACCTCCATGTGCCACCTCATCACAATTAATGTTAAAATATTGCTGGATCCTCTAACACTTAAACGTTTTGCAATTAGCCGCTAATCCTTAATTAACTGTCCGATTAATTTAATTACTCGTAATTAAATTAATTTATTCTTCATCCAATAATTTTAATTCATCTTCCAAAATAAATATTTATATATATATATATATATATTCACTCAAAACATACATATATTAAATATTTTACAAATATCCTCAAAATACCCTTAATATTAATTCCAAATTAATATTAAATTTAAGGGTCTTACAGGACTGGACGTAGCCTAGTTAACAGTGAACCAGTATAAATTGATGTGTTATTATGTTATTATTATCCGCTGCTGAATCTGATTAGTTATTTATCAAATAATTCAAATCAACATTTAACAAAACAACAAAAGTAATTAAGTTTGACAAACACAATTCAACCCCCCCTTCTCGTGTTTGCACCTTCAGCTTCGGCGGCATTGGAATCTCAAAATAGCTCTCTACCTCATAGACAATTGGTAGAGGATCATTCACCGAAAAAAGGAAGCTCTAACTCGATCGGGGGTGACACCAACCAAGGTATTGGTGGTATATCAACGAAGTACTAGTCCCCGACCAATCTAGACGGTCCTGCAATGTCCTCTCTTGTCGGCATCGCCCTCTTACCCTTCTCGTCAGCCCTTGGTCCAAACACCACGCCCCCTACTGTTACAGTGGGAGTCACCACACCCACAATGGCCCCCCATCTAACCTCTAGCTGAAGCATCCTCTGCATCCTTTCACGCTCTACTTGCCTCGAGTACCAATTATGAAGGTACAGGGTAGTCGATCCTTTTACGTGCAAGTTCCATGTGGAATATTGCCCCAACCCCCTACTAACCATCACTACTCTCCCCAATTATGTAACCCTACTTGAGATGGGGTCGTATGCCCAAGCAGTCGGCAAACACCCTAATTCAATGCTTATATGCTAGTGCACATGATTCCAGAATTTCCAAAACCCTCATTGAGGGGCGTAAATCATAAAAATACATCTCTTCATAGACCAATACTATTTACCGAGGTGCAGCCTCTTACATGCTAGCAGGATTTACTATGTGCAGTCTTTCTCATACTAGCATGACTCAATGATCCTCGTAAGATAAGGTAGGCCATCAACACCTGGAACCACTTAATATGAAATGCATGAGCATACTCTGACTCTTTCACAATAATTATTATGTAATGCAACTATCAAAAGACTACTTTTAATACTCATTAAATCCTAATAATTTGTCAACACTTTTTCACAAAGCTTACTCAAGACCTATCATCATCAATAAAACTCATAATATGTAATCAACACATATTATCAATCATGAATACATAATCACATAAACATTATCTTAGACACATTCAAACATCAGTCACACATACCCTATATGCGCACTAAAAATTTGGAAGGAGCCCTTACCTCAAGTAGCTTCCTTAATAAGTAGCGTTATCTCAGCCAAGCATAATTAAATTGTCGCTGGTACTAAAACCTTCAATTCAATAATATTCGACTTAATCAAACATAGATCTTTGAGACTTTAACTGCCTCACAATCCATTCCACACTCCCAATCCCCTTAGATTATATTTTACCAAAAATTTTGAAAAAAACACGTAAGGAATATTATTGTTATTATTTTTTTTCTTTCACAATACACACATAAGTAACTTTAAATCTTAAATTTGATCACAACTCTAAACATTTTTATAACTCAACATATAGAAACCATCACAACTCTATACTCCAAAATGATTTTCCAAACCTAAACTCGGGGATTTTCTCCACTATTATAAAAATAAAATCTTTGACACTTCAATGATTAATTTTTTTTTCAAATAGATTCAAAAATTTCAATTATCAAATTTTCAAGTTTAATTCTCAAAATAAAACATTTTTCTCAACTCTTGATTTTCTTGAAAATTCACACAATCATAAAACTCTATAATTTGTTAATAAGCTAAATTATAACAACTCAATTTCAAACGCCACTTATCTTGTTTTCATACTTTCTCAAAAGAAAACTACCATGAACGTTTTGTTTCCATTTCTTTTTCCCTAAAATTTCACACAAACAATATAAATATTTCAGAGCTCTCCTCACCGCCAACTCGATGTCAACAGTCTTAATTCCTTTTCCAAACTCACCGAGCTAACTACATAATCATTTATAGAGACTTACAAAAAATTTCCTTCAAAGTCACTAACTTGCTACAAAATTTCCAATTTCTCAATTTTGGTTTTGAAGCTTACTAACTCAATTAAATCTTTCATTTCTCAAGTTAAAACTTAGAGTTAAAATCAAATAAACTCATTTCCCAGACATATGGATTTTTAAATTAACATTTTTTTCTCCTAACATATCAAATAAATGAAATTTGAAATTTTTCTTAACTTTAACATCTCTAACAAATTTAGTAAAATTTCTAACTTTAGTTTAAACTCATTTATTTGAAAATAACTTATTCCATAACTCAATTATAACTAAAAATCAATTTTCCCCTTTTCATAGGTTTTTGGTTCAGCCATTACAAATTAAATTGGAGATTTTCGTTTCTTTTATTTTTGTTTCTTTTCTTACCTTTTAAGTAATACACAATACTAATTTCACACTAAACTAAAACAATCAAGCAAAATAAAAATTAATAAAAAAAATAACATTAAGATCCTTACCTAAGCATAAGGAGCTGCTGCCAAGGAAAGAAAGGACAAAGTGAAGTGCTACATTCACTAGCTTGCTATTACCATCTCCCACTAAAATCTCCGACCAATGCTAAAATAAAATATACGGCTGGTACAGTGAACAGACAGAGGAGTTTCGGGAAAAAGTTTTCCTTATATTGTGAACAGAAAGATCGAGCACAATGGGAGCGAGAGTTTGATTTTTGTTGGAACCAAATTAGTTTTTTATTTAAAAATTCGATGTGAATAAAAGTATTTTATTAAAAGAATATATTTAACTTCACAGATTATGAAAGAAGATTCGTGTTTTTTAAGACAATTTAAAATAAGATTTGATTCAGATTTGTAATTTAAGAAAATATTTGACCAAGTTGACAAAAGGATTTGATCAAGATTTATCACAAGAAGATATGAATTGTTTACAAGAAGATTTGATCAAAATTTATCTACAAGAAGATATGAATTATTTACAAGAAGAGTTGATCATAATCTACAATAAGATATGAATTATTTACAAGAAGATATGATTAAGAATTATTTACAAAAATAACACTCCCAAGAAGATACATTTATTATTTGCAAATATATGATTCAGATTTTGGCAAAGGACAAAATACTAAATTGAACTTAGTCATATTCCTACTTGCGAAAGTTCAAAAACCGACCCAACACTATGTTTCCATTCATATCAAAGCAAGCAATAGGAAGAAAGTTTCATACGAAGAATTTGCGAAAGCAATCTTAACAAAATACGAACAAATATCAATCTGAAGAATTTACAAACTCAATCTTAACAAGATACGAACAGTATCAATCTGAAGAATTGTAAGAATTTACAAACTCAATTTTAACAAAATACGAACAATATCAATATGAAGAATTTACAAACTCAATCTTAACAAAATACGAACATAATCAATCTAAAAGAATTTCTCATATTAGATTCAGAAATAAAGAATTGGCTAAAGAACATATTATCAAAAAACATCTTGTTCATAATTATTCTTGAATAAGATCGTTGTTGATTAAGCTAGGAATAAAGATAATATTTAGAATTAAACAAGAACAAAATTGAAGCCTTAACTTTATCCATAAATAGATACTCAAGGCTAAAGAAGAAGATCATAAAAAAAAAATCAAAAAAGAGTAGAAGAACTCAAGCTCAAAAATTCCAAACTCATCTTAGAGTTCAAAGAGAAAAAAACTTGTTCGAATTAGAAATATTTTCTAAGAGTTATTCTTAGAGTGTCATATTCCTTGTTATAATCATCTTGTTAGAAGCAACTACTCAAATTCCAAACCTTTGTATTCAAATCCGAAAGTGGTGTTAGTGTGGAGAAGACTTGACTACTAGAATCAAGGTGTGTGTGTGTTCCTCAAAAGTCTAGGGTTGTTAGGCTGTTTGAGAAGACTGGCTTGGAGAGTCAGGTGCTTTGTAATTCAAGTTGTTGAATTAGTGGATTAAATTATTCTAAGTGAAGGGACTGAATGTAGTCAAGTTAGAGGTGAATCAGGATAAATTACTTATGTCACTTTATTTTTGCTCTCCTTAGTTTTGTTATTGTTTGTACTCCAACTAAATCATTAAGTCTGAACAAGTTTAATCAAATAATGAAAAAGTTATCAACTTAGTCAAACACAATTCAACCATCTTTCTCGTATTTTCAACTTTAGTTTTTTGTGTGGTTAAATTGGACACGTGACCACACTAAACATATCTAGGAGACATAATTTGGGTGGCTATCAATTTCATATTACTGACCCTAACCACCTCTAGAACTAGGGTAAAAATTTTCGTCTTAAACAGAGATATTTTAAAATTTAGCGAAAGAAAAAAAACTACCCACTATACTAAAAATCTTTAAAATTTTCTATTTGCGACTTCTACTATTTTTACACATAAGGCAATTAAAAATATTTCACTCATAAAAATATACTTTTGGTACTTAATTTCATAAAATAAAAACTGAACTGACAATTTAAGCATCGCGTTCGGTACAAAATTGCAAAAATTAGAGTTTAGAAAATTACGAGTCTTACATGTTTTGGAGATGTTCATAAATAATTTGAAAAGGCTCTTGATGTGGTTACTCATATTCAAGAAATGATTAGTATTCTTGGTTTTTTTATGATCTTGCAAATGAGGAAAAGCTCACACAACATTCGCTTAATATAGCTTTGAAAATTCACGATACTTTATGGAGGAAGAAAACTTGTGTAAAGTGGTTCTTATACGGGGACATAAGCATTCCATATTTTCAAAGGATTTCTAAAATAAAACATATATCTCATAAGATTACATGGTTAAAAGATGGAGTTTTTTAATCTAGAAGATCAATAGGACATTGAGCAATCCTCGTTCTCGTTCTCGTCACTAACACAAAAACAAAACAAAAAACTACTTATATTCTAAGAAATGCAATCCTCAGTCTTGTTACTAACGCAAATAACATTATGTTAACTAGACTACCTTTCTATGAATGATGTCAAGAAGACTATTTTGGTAATGGATGGTGACTCTGGCCTATATCCAAATGGTTTTGGTGGATGTTTCTTCAAGCATTTATGGGATGTGGTAAGTTTTGATCTTTTTAATTCAGTGCATCAATTTTTTGTTAATGGATGGATTTTGCCAAACTATAATTCAACCATTGTATCCTTTATTCCTAAGATTCCTAGAGTTGACAAATTTGAATATTTTAGACCCATTTCTATGGTTTAAATTCAAATCTAAGGTAATTTCAAAAAAATTGGCAAATAGATTGGCTACCATTGCTCCCAAAATAGTTTATTAACATCAAATAGATTTTATTAAGGGACGACACATCTGTGAATGCATTTGTATTACTTCAGAGGCTGCTAATCTTTTAGAAATAAAGCCATTTGAAGGTATATTGGCTCCCAAGATTGTTACTAAGAAGGTTTTTAACACTCTTGATTGGGTTTTTTTTTATCAAATGTTGCAGGCTTTTGGATTCAACACTATTTTTTGTAATTGGATAACTGAAATTCTTCAGTTTGCTAAGTTTTCTTTGTTGGTGAATGGAGAGGTCGTGGGTTATTTTATTTTCACTAGATGAGTCCGTCAAGGAGAGCCTCTATCTCTGCTTCTATTTTTCATTGTTGAAGATGTTCTCAATAGGAGCATAACTATATTGGTTGATATTAGTAAATTGATGGGTATGATGGATGCAAGAGGTCTTTCTATTCATAGTCATGTCTTTTTTGTTGATGATATCATGGTCTTTTGTTAGGGGACTGTAATGTACGCTCGAGAAATTTGTGATATTTTCCATGAGTATGAGCTTAACTCTAGTCATTGGGCCATTCCTTAAAAGTGCAAAATTATGTCAAAGGTTGTTAATAATACTAGACTTCATTCTATTGTTAAAATTCTTGGATATTCTATATTTACGTTTTCATTATTCGGGGTTCTCGTATTCAAAGGTAAGCCAGATGTATGTCATCTTCAGCCTATAGTTGATAAAATCAAGTTTAAACTGTCAACCCAGAAGGGTCATCTCTTGTCTATGATTGGGAGAATTCAACTTGTAAAATAAATTATGCATGGTATGTTGATTTACAGTTTCAGACTTTATTCTTAGCCTAGGAGTCTCATTAAAAATATGAATGCTTGTATTAGAAACTTTGTTTGAACAAGTACTATTAATGGCCACAAGTAGGTCACTTGCTCTTGGAGCAAAACTTGCTCTCTCCTTGCTGAAGAAAGGAATGGTATTATAAGCATCACATATATTAAGAAGAGGTATTCCCTAGGTCTCTTATTGTAACTTATGTGGGCATTGTATACAAAATGTTCAACACTTTTTCAAGGAGTGTTATTTTGCTAGAAATCTTTGGAATTGACTTGAAGTAATTCTCGATTGCAAGGTTAATCTCACTTATCCCCTAATTGTACTATACACTTGTAACATAGATTGGAGAACACAAACAAAGGATGTTGTGCTCATCATTAACATTTAGCTAAGTAAAGGCCTAATACTTGTAGCATAGATTGGGATTACAAGGTCAATCTCACTTTGCTCATCATTAACAGTTTTTAGAGTATTTGGTTTTTGTAACAATATGATTTGTTTTGAAGACAAACATATGAATTTGCAACATATCATTCATAGTATCAAAGTAAGTGCTTACTTGTCAAGTACTAATTCTAAGGGATGCATGAGATCTTCTAAACGAGACTTTAGGGTCTTAAAACGAACTCAACATTGTATGTCATGCACCAAATGCTCCAGTGATTAAAGAAATGATATGGCAACTGTAACACCCCAAATTTTATAATAAATTATTTTATTAATGAAATAAAATTTTAAATAATTAATTTGATGTTAAACTTATTTTAGAATATATGTTGATAAATTTTGTGATTAATTTTCTTTATGTGTGTGCACATATCTATAGTTTAATTATTTCTAAGTATCTCTTATTTTAACTATTTGTTTTGTAAATAATTATCTTAGAATAATAGTAATATCAATATTAATTTTATTTATTTTTATATAGTTGCTATAGTATGGTGATTTTATACATATTTATTGTGATTTAGTAATTAATATAAATTGTTGATGTTATATTTATTTATTTATTTCAACTTTGACTACTCTATAAAGATGATATATTTTTATTTCATCATTTTAAAAAAAAAAATATTATAGTAATAATTATAGTTATTATTTTGAATATGAGAATTTTCGTTAAAATTATATTTATCTATGTTAAGGAAAAATAATATTATGTCAAAATGATTATTTTGGAAAAAAATTTTCTAACTTAGATGACTAAAATAAATTATTTGTTTACTTTTAGAAATACTAGATAATGGACTTTGGACCAGACAACTATTTACACCCTTATTTTTCACTTATGCATATTAATTTGGGCTATTATCATTGCTGAATTGGATTTTTCTTTCTGACACCTGCGAGTTGCTCTTTACACCCTTATTTCTGCCCCAGAATGGACTCTCCTATATTAGGTCTTATAGTCTATTTTACTTCTGCACCTGTACACTGTTATCTACACCCTTCAATCTGTAATTAAAAAAATAAAACAGAAGGCAACAGCAGCGCAGCCATGCATCAACATCCTCTTCCTCTCAAATTCATCCCATCAATTCCTTGTTATTTGAATCGATCTCAACTTCTATTCCACACAAAATCGACCATTGAATCCATTTTTGGCATCAATTTTATCAATTGTGGCTCCGTTTCATCAGAAACAGCTGCGCTATTTTTCTTGGGCGAGCTGTTTTTGGCCGATTCTGATCAACACGTTTGTCGTATCAAAAAACTGACATCGTTTTTGGATTCCTCTCGTTGAAACCTTCAAGAAGCACTACTCATTTTCATTTTTTGGTGAAGTTGACGTCGGACCCTTCAAGCGCTCCGACGAGTCAGTGAGACTTTTTCTGCAGTTTTTTCTCGTCGTTTTGACTCTATTTTTGCTTCAAAAATTATTATTAATTATTTAACATTGATTTTTATGCTGCGCATAATTTATGAGTCACGTCTCAGAGATTTTGTGAACTCGCCGTTTATTTGGATTCGCTCGCTGTACGTCGTCGATCTACGGTTGCTGTTGAAAACTTCCATTGATTTCTGTTATTATAGAAAGCGTCTAACTAAGGTAAGGGGTGAGAGAGCATTTGAATTCATGAGTATAATATATTGTGAGATGAACTAGAAAACTGTATTTCCCAACGATTCATTCGGGGCTTGCTACGTACGGCAGTAGCCCTTTGAGTGATAAATTGATTAATGTGAAAATATGGAAATTGTGAGATTAAAATTTGGAATAAAAATATTTATAAAGTAGTGATTGACATAATTTTGTTGAATGTGTGGTATTTGATATTATCGTGATGTTTGATTTATTTTCGTTAAATGTGTGATATTTGATATTATTGTGATATTGGATGTCGAATGAATTTTATGTATGTTTGATAAGAGGGGTTTTTGTGATGTGATAATAAAAGATGGATACATTGTGATGAGTTTATGTGATGATGATGATGATGTATGATTAATAATAGTGATGTTATAAACTTGTGATGAGGATACTGAAGTAACCCCATAATTGATGAAATAGTGATGATTCCAATTTGTGTTTGAGATGATGGTCTTAATGGAGTATCATAGGCCAACGAGGGGAGAAAATAAATATTGAGAATTTTTGAAGTGAAGATTATTTTGTCATCAAATAGGTAGGGTCTGACAAGCCTAGTGATTCCGTGGAAGTACAACTGAATTGAGCCTGATCGTGGCGGTCTACTATTGAGCCTTAAGGCAAGATTGTTAAACCTTGGAGGTATTCGGGTGGGGAATTCCTAGGTGACTTGGAGGTAGCACTCCAAATGTCGGGAGCTACCACGCAACACACGTTTACCTCGACTGTCGCGTATATGTGTCTCGGGTTGAGTTGAGGGGATCTATGAGGACAGGGCTAATTTGAATTGTCCATCCATAGGGATGGTGGCATATATCAAGCCTCCTAACCAAATACTTCAGAGTTAGAATGGTACCACATTGTGAAGTAGAGTCTAAGCTCATGCATTGCATTGTGTCTCCTTGTGATTGTTTTGTTGTGATTAATATGTATTGCGATAATAACTTCTCTCAAATGATTTGACGTTATAGTGAAATGTATTAATTTCTCTTGAGTGATCTTGAGTTTATAATGTGATGTTTTTTTTTTTAAGAATGTTTATATAATGATACGGTTTGTTATGATCAATTGTGTGTTCTTCTTACTTATATTATACTATAAGCATGATCTCGAAACTCACCTCCTTCGTTGTTTGTGTTCGACTGGCTTGGCCTGCGTTTGCGAAATCGCAGTTATTACAGGTTAGTGAGTCTTGAAGTTTAAGTTTGGGAGAAACTCCGCTCTGATAGGTGATACCGGGAATAAGAGTTGTAAATTGTATTTTACTTTTTATTTGAAACGACTTTTTGGTATGAAAAATCTTATAAGTACTAGTTAGCTTTTGAAATTAAATTAAAAAAATTATAGCTAAGTCAAGTTTGTTGGTATTGTACTATTTTAATTTAGGAACAAAGTTGATTTTTTACTTGTGTATTTAGAGGAACGTGATATCCTAAATTAGTTATAAAAATTGTTATTTTGTTGGAAACATATTTTCTTTTGTCCGCTGGGAAATTTGTTTCAAAAACAAATCTAGTATAAATTACTATATATGTTGTTTTGGGGTTTAGGGTGTCACATTAGTGGTATCAGAGCAGGTCTATCCAATCAGGCCGAGTAGGTCGAGTGTCGATTCAGTGTTAGTCAAATGTTTATCGTGTCAGTTCTGTTGCCTTGCGTATTAATTATTTTGTCTATCATGTTTTATTTTTTTCCGTTATATTATTATGTTATGTGCTATATGCGTTTGTATCATTGTACATATTTTTGAAGTTACTAATTAACAATTTACTATGTTCTTACTTTGATTGCATTGTGGATTCTAAGTTATTACCTAAGTGATTAAATATACTAGGAAATTCTTTGTTAAAATTTGAGTTAAAATTTGAGTTAATTTGAATTGTTGACGTGATTAAGTTAATTACCTTTTGATTGGACTTGTGTTTCGAACTTTGATTATTTGCCCTTTTGTTATCGTGGATAGTTAGAATTAAATTTTTATGTTTTGGTTGACTAGCTATATGTTTGAAATTATTAACTTAATCGAGGTAATACTAATCATCGATGGATAGACCTTGTCTTTGGGGTCGTAACATGGTTATTAAAGTTTTTATCTTGCTAATGAAATTAATATAGAACGTTAGTAATAGTTTTGAAATATTAAGGAATTCATATTATTAATAATAATAATAATCCTTGAATATTAGAGAATGGTAAAACTTAGAATTTAAAAAAAAATGACATTTTGAAGGAGTTAAAGTTGACTTATTTTGTAAAATAAAAATAACTTTTGTTTGAATTACTCTTTACTATTTTAAAGAAATTAAATTGAGTTGAATTTTTGTTGATTTATAAAATAACAATAATTATATACTATTCATTTATTTAATGTTTAAAATAGCTGAAAATTTACACCATATTTTACTATGTGTCATTTTAAGAAAATCAAAAAGATTTGTTGTTATATTCGTTTAGAGGAGCTTGGTGTGAATATTAAATCGTGAGCATGTTGGGATAATTGTTTGAAATGATTGATTTACTGATTATGATATTTTGAACTCATTAGAGTTTAACTTGATGTTAGGGTTGTAGATTTTAAGGACTCATTAGTGATTTATAATGGTACTAATAAAAAAAAAACTTGTGATTGTTTTCATTACTATTGTTATTGGTTTTAAGATAATGTTGTAGATGTTATTGTCAATCAAAAATCTTGTCTTGAAAAATGTTTATAAAATTTTAACATTCAGTTTTTATATGGGCACAAAACTTGATTTGATCAAAAGTTAAAATCACTTGAAAATGTTGATGGCAGTGAATTTTAAAAGTGTGAATTATAATTTTAAATTACTTAAAACTATTGATGGTTGTATCTAGATGATTAAAGTTTTGATATTTCTTGTGAAATTAAATTAAGATGTTTGTCATGATTTTGAAATAGTAGAAAATTCATATTATTAGCAATAGTAATTCTTCAATATTCAAGGTTGGTTGAATTTATTTTTTTTGTTAGACTTTTAGAAGAAAAAATAATTGTAAACGAGTTAAAGTTGATTTTTTAATGGAAAATAAGTAATATTTAATATTTTAATTGTTGTTGATTTATTTTAAAGAATTAAATTGTGTCGGAGTTGTCTTGATTCATAAAATTGAAAGAAAAAAATATATCACCATTATTTTATTTAAAATTTAGAGTAATAAAGGATCTACTCCAAGTTTTACTATGTGTTGTTTTTAAGAAAATTAAAAAGACTTGTTATAGTAATAGTGTTGAGAAAATAAGTAAATCAATTGGAACTATTTTGGAAGTGTTAATTAATTGAAAAATTTCCTATATATATATATATATATATATATATATATATATATATAGTTTAAATTTTGTTTCAAACTGTAAGTTGAAAATAATTATTATAGTGATTAATTATTTAGAAATGTGTTTTGATGATTAAAGTACGAGTGAAATTTTAGAAATCTTATAGATTTTAAAAATACACATGATTTTTTTTTTTACTGCATTTAGAAACATGATTTATTTTAGAGTTTTTATTTAGACATGATTTATTGAAAAGTAATTTAAGGAAAAACTTTGAATTCTCAATGACATTTTTTTGTGCTAAATGATTAATGATATATTTTTTTTGATAATTTAAGTCTAGAAATCAATTTTAGAATGATGTGTAACCTTTAAAGTGACTTATGCACTACCTGATTCAATTTGGTTAGGTAACATGTTGTATCTTCTAGTAAATAATTATTTATCTTATATGCTATTTGGAAAATCTCTGTTTTAGTTTGTTGTAACTTTTAAGTGATGATAATTAATTCAAAAGAAAATTTAATCAAGGTCAATTTGGAGCAATTAGACTTCTATGAGAATATGTTACATGTTTAGAATCATTGTTTGAGTTATGAGATGAACGTAAAATTTTGGTGTCAATTTTTGGGTTAGTTATGTGAATGTGTATATGAGTATGTAAATATTAAATTGTTTGTGTTTCAAGTGTTCTAATTGTTGAGAATTAGTGTATGGAGCTAAGAGTAATCGAGAGCATTTAAAAGTGAAATAGATCTATATATATTTTTTTATCGGATTATTGATTATATATTGATGTAAGCGTCGTTGTTACTACTTGTAAGTTACAAATAAATTATTGTGAATGTGCAATTAAGTGAATTTTTAACTTGAAGTAAGGAGTAGGAGTTGTGGCACCGCATTCGCACTCCTAAACCATGTTAAAATTACTCTTAGTTACTCATGTTTGAATTTGATTGACTATAGTTATAGTTGCTTTAACTAATTGACTTCATGAGTAGGAGGGACTAGCTACCCCGATGACTCATTGTCGATGAAAGAGACAACGATAACTCATTATTTTGTTAGAAATGCATTTTAATTTTATTCTTTAAATAGTTGAAAAACATGTTCATTGCTTATGTCAATTGAATGAATTTAATTATTAAATGTATGTTATTGTGAAATAGTATCTTTATCATTGATTTTTTTTCTTTCTCCTTGATTATATATAAAATATGTTTTTATAGAGTGATTAATTGTAAATCTATTATAATGTTATTAAGTTGTTAGATGTGTTTATATTTTAAATATTGCTCTCTTTGTCAGACTTATGTTAAATTTGTTGAATGTTTGGTGATAGGATCTAAACTTTATTTTGAGGAGTAAAACTAGTAATATTTTGTTTAAAAAGAATAGTTGAAATTGACAATTTACTTGGAATGTGTTTCATTTAACCCAACAAAATGAACTAAGCTATTATTAACTAAATCTATTTGTTATGTTTTATATGTAAATTATAGTGAGTAACTCTGGTATTTTTTTACATAATTGAGTGATAAATGTGATATGTGTTTAATTGATTTATTGTGTCATGCTAGTCTATCATGCTAACTTATTTGATTTTTGACACACTGTGCTTAAACGAATAGTGAATGTCTTATATATGTTTATTATATCATTGGGGTACTAATTGAGAGCATTTAGTTAGATATCTGTTTGCTTATTATTCACTATAAATTTCGAGGACGAAATTTTTTTTAACGAGGGGAGAATTGTAACACTCCAATTTTTATAATAAACTATTTTATTAATAAAATAAAATTTTAAATAATTAATTTGATGTTAAAATTATTTTAGAATATATGTTGATAAATTTTGTGATTAATTTTCTTTATGTGTGTGCACATATCTATAGTTTACTTATTTCTAAGTATTTCTTATTTTAACTATTTGTTTTGTAAATAATTATCTTGGAATAATAGTAATATCAATATTAATTTTATTTATTTTTATATAGTTGCTATAGTATGGTGATTTTATACATATTTATTGTGATTTAGTAATTAATATAAGTTGTTGATGTTATATTTATTTATTTATTTCAACTTTGACTACTCTATAAAAATAATATATTTTTATTTGATCATTTTAAAAAAATATTATAGTAATAATTATAGTTATTATTTTGAATATGAGAATTTTGGTTAAAATTATATTTATCTATGTAAAGGAAAAATAATATTATGTCAAAATGATTATTTTGGTAAAAAATTTTCTAACTTAGATGACTAAAATAAATTATTTGTTTACTTTTAGAAATACTAGATAATGGACTTTGGACCAGACAACTATTTACACCCTTATTTTTCACTTCTGCATATTAATTTGGGCTATTATCATTGCTGAATTGGATTTTTCTTTCTGACACCTGCGAGTTGCTCTTTACACCCTTATTTCTGCCTCAAACTGGACTCTCCTATATTGGGTCTTATAATCTATTTTACTTCTGCACCTGTACACTGTTATCTACACCCCTCAATCTGTAATTAAAAAGAATAAAACAAAGGCAACAGCAGCGCAGCCATGCATCAACACCCTCTTCCTCTCAAGTTCATCCCATCAATTCCTTGTTATTTGGATCGATCCCAACTTCTATCCCACACAAAATCGGCCACTGAATCCATTTTTGGCATCAATTTTATCAATCGTGGCTCTGTTTCATCAGAAACAGCTGCACTATTTTTCTTGGGCGAGCTGTTTTTGGCCGATTCTTATCAACACATTTGTCGTATCAAAAAACTGACATCGTTTTTGGATTCCTCTTGTCGAAACCTTCAAGAAACACTACTCATTTTCATTTTTCGGTGAAGTTGACGTCGGACCCTTCCGGCGCTCCGACGAATCGGTGAGACTTTTTCTGCAGTTTTTTCTCGTCGTTTTGACTCTATTTTTGCTTCAAAAATTATTATTAATTATTTAACATTGATTTTTATGCAACGCATAATTTATCAGTCATGCTCAGAGTTGTGAACTCGCGGATTCGCTCGCTGTACGTCGTCGATGTACAGTTGTTGTTGAAAAATTCCATTGATTTTTGTTATTACAGAAAGCGTCTAACTAAGGTAAGGGGTCAGAGAGCATTTGAATTCATGAGTATAATATATTGTGAGATGAACGGAAAAACCATATTTCCCAACGATTCATCCGGGGCTTGCTACGTACGGCAGTAGCCCTTTAAGTGATAAATTGATTAATGTGAAAATATGGAAATTGTGAGATTAAAATTTGGAATAAAAATATTTATAAAGTGTTGATTGAAATAATTTTGTTAAATGTGTGGTATTTGATATTATCGTGATGTTTGATTTATTTTCGTTAAATGTGTGATATTTGATATTATTGTGATATTGGATGTCGAATGAATTTTATGTATGTTTGATTAGAGGAGTTTTGTGATGTAATAAAAAAAGATGGATACATTGTGATGAGTTTATGTAATGATGATGATGATGATGTATGATTAATAATAGTGATGTTATAAACTTGTGATGAGGATACTGAAGTAACCCCATAATTGATGAAATAGTGATGATTCCAATTTGTGTTTGAGATGATGGTCTTAATGGAGTATCATAGGCCAACGAGGGGAGAAAATAAATATTGAGAATTTTTGAAGTGAAGATTATTTTGTCATTAAATAGGTAGGGTCTGACAAGCCTAGTGATTCCGTGGAAGTACAACTGAATTGAGCCTGATCGTGGCGGTCTACTATTGATCCTTAAGGCAAGATTGTTAGACCTTGGAGGTATTCGGGTGGGGAATTCCTAGGTGACTTGGAGGTAGCACTCCAAATGTCGGAAGCTACCACGCAATACACGTTTAACTCGACTGTCGCGTATATGTGTCTCGGGTTGAGTTGAGGGGATCTATGAGGACAGGGCTAATTTGAATTGTCCGTCCACCGGAATGGTGGAATAGTATCAAGCCTCCTAACCAAGTACTTCAAAGTTAGAATGGTACCACATTGTGAAGTACAGTCTAAGCTCATGCATAGCATTGTGTCTCCTTGTGATTGTTTTGTTGTGATTAATATTGTATCGCGATAATAACTTCTCTCAAATGATTTGACGTTATAGTGAAATGTATTAATTTCTCTTGAGTGATCTTGAGTTTATAATGTGATGTTTTTTTTGTTGAAGAATGTTTATATAATGATACGGTTTGTTATGATCAATTGCGTTTTCTTCTTACTTATATTATACTATAAGCATGATCTCGAAACTCACCTCCTTCGTTGTTTGTGTTCGACTGGCTTGGCCTGCGTTTGCGAAATCGCAGTTATTACAAGTTAATGAGTCTTGAAGTTCAAGTTTGGGAGAAACTCCGCTCCGATAGGTGATACCGGGAATAAGAGTTGTAAATTGTATTTTACTTTTTATTTGAAACGACTTTTTGGTATGAAAAATTGATAGCGTTTCAGCAAGTGTACTGAATCGTTGCAAGTAATAATTAAAATGGTAGTACCGAGTGTCGAACTCAAGGATTGCGTTTTACTATCGAATTATATTTAATTACTGAAATTGAACAAAAAGTTTATGGATTGAGTAGAATAATATTTGAAATAACAACAGTAATAAAATTGAACTTTTATAATGAGAAAAATGTTAGGGATGAGTTTCACTACGAGTCCAACCTTGGTCTCTAATTTGATCATAGTTACTGAATTCCTTTATTGAATTATTACCGAATTTTCTTTAGTATTCTTGCCCTAATGTCTTAATGAAAGAACCTTTAATTCCAAAATAACCCCTCATTCCTTAGTGGATTTAAAATTAGGATTAAGCTTTACAGTACATAAATTCTCTTTTTAAACTGCTGCCTCTGCAACTAATTCAATTGGTTTCATGACCTGCATCTATCCCTAGACTACAATCTCATGAATTCGCATCTTAAGCATTCGTAAAGTCCACTTCCGTTTCAAAATACGAATCGTAAAACATTTTAAAGTTGATCAGGTAATAAAAAGCATTAAGCACAGAGATGAGAAAAATAATTCAATAAACTTATTCATATAACAAGGAATCAAATCAAACAATTAAGGGATTCATCTTGTTTCACATATCCCTAACAAATAGTGTTTAGTTACTCATTACAGAGATTAAAGAGATAGATATTAAAGAAGAATTACAAGAAAGATTCATGAATGATTCTTGATAAAACTCCTTCAATGGTGTAGAACAGCCGTCTCTGAGCTTCTCTGCTAGGGCATAAGTCTCTAAGCTTCCCAATTGACAAAAAGATCCATAAAAAATCAGAAAAATTCGATTTTATGCAATCTACAGCGCGCCACGCGCCCCAGGCGCAGGTCTTGCGCTTCAGGCGCATTTAAACAGAATCAGCAGTGCAGAAATGCGCTTCAGGCGCACAGCATCTTTTGTCTGACGTATACTGCATGTTTTTACTATTTGGAGTCCGAATTTGGTTCCGGTGTCTTCACAAAAGTTGCAGCTATGGATGTTAGCTTTCATTTTCACTTAGTTTGACTCCAATTGGACATTTACAACTCCATATATCTCTGAAATACTCCACATAGGTCATGTTGATTTCTCACCAGAATTCAGCACTGCACTAAAAACAAAGAAACGACGCAAAACTCCGAAAAATCTCTACATAATCAACGAAATAAGAACATAAGCATTTTATTAAACCCAAGCACTAGTATCAACAAAATATATCAAATAAATCATTAAATTAACTAATGATTGAATATAAATAAAACTAAAAACAATGAAAAATATGCATATGATGAAGAGTCATCACAACCCCAAACTTAATCTATTGCTTGTCCCAAGCAACAATTAATTTCAGATTTGATACAGTTAAAAGCAAACTTAAATTCAATTTCTCAAATGAAATCAAACTCAATTCTCAAAGTTCCAGCTACTACAAAACATTCATCATGCTCAATGGTTGCTTAAAAAAAAAAAACAAAATTTGTACACTTTAGCATTCATTTATCAAGTTCAACACTCTCTTCACACAATCTCACCAAAATTTATCTCAAGTGTTTAGCAAGGGTTGTGAATTTATCACCCAAATCCTAGAACATGCATCACGCTACCATATGCTTGAAAAAATTATAGTTAGCAATCACAATGCAACAAACACATACACTTTTGGAGGACTTTCAGGTTGTAATGGGGCTTAGGTAAGGGTAGGACATTTTGGGATAGTAGGCTTTACTACTTGGAGTTAGGCATACATTTTCAAATTATTCTCCCTCTTTTATTCTATTATATTTTATTTTTTTCACATTTTATGGTGGAAATTCCCAACCATTGACAAAAGAGCTAACAAGATGTTATTTATCAATGTACTCAAACTAATTTTTTTTGTTTGTTTGTTTTGAATTTTTTTTTCTTTTTTCGTGAGAACCACCCCAAACTTAAAAGGTTGTTATCCCATGAGCAACCTCAAACTTAGAACTTTACCAACACGAGAAATTTATTTTTCTACCTAACTCCAAGTAAGATGATTTAATTAAAGTCGGGTCTTTGGCTTGTAATGTGGCTAGTAACCAAAAGAAAAGGGCAAGACTCAAAGGGGCTAACAAAGGATAAAATTTGCATAGGGTAGTTAGAAAGGCTCAAACGACCAAAGAAAATTGCCTCCATGTATGCATAAATCACAAGTGATCCAAGTCAGAATTAGTGCAAGTTCTGAAGGGTTAACACATGTCTAGATAATCACACAATAAGAAATTGAAGTGTTTAGGCTCAAAAGCTCACAACTAGGATAAACAAGAGAAAATGTGAACTTTCAAAACTATGTCAAATGTGTTACTGAATTTTATTTTTTATTTTTGAAAAATTGATGGCAAGTTAGCCCTCTACAACCACTTAGTAATCAACAATGTATGCATTAGTGAAACTCGTCGAATTGATCAATGATATGAGCACAAAAATAAAGTTTAAATTTCAAAATCTAAAATAGATAGCTTAAGACCAACTTCAAGTTGTTAACAATTCTTCATCATAGTGCACGTTTACACACAATTAAAAAGAAACAAATTCAAATAACAAAAATAAAAATAAAAGTTACCTCTACCTATGGGTTGCCTCCCACGAAGCCCTTTTTTAAAGTCATTAGCTTGACACCCAACTATAGGACAGAAAGAACACATCATCCTTTTTCTTCTTTTTGTTTGGTAGAAATTCCATGAACTTGAGAAATAAATGATGTTGCTTCCATGTCCTTTTCAATTGGACATTGATGAACAAGGCAAAGATTGAATCTCGAACTTCACCAATCTTTTCTTTTTTTCTTTTCCTCGTTCGTGTTGTCCTCTTGCTTATCATCTTCTACCACAACAATGAAGTCATCTTCAATCGTCAACTTCTCCTCCATCTTCTCAAACTCAACCACTTGCTTAAATAACCTCTCACTTTGACTTTCAAATCTTTCAATTAAAACCATGTTATTCTTCATGAATTCAATTAAAACATCCTTAATGTGAAAGTCTTTGTCATCTGATTCTTTGGCTAGAATTTTATGAGGTAGAGTTTGTTCCCAATTGATCTTTTTAATATAATACTCGTCGTCTTCTGCTTTTATAACCAATAAATCTTCATATTCTAGTTGTGCGACATGAAGGTGCAAACACGAGAAGGGGGGGTTGAATTATGTTTGACTAACTTGAATATTTTTCCTGTTTTTGCACTTTTAAAACAAATCTTAATGTATGAATAAAAACAGAGTTAACAGCGAATATAAAGTAAAAATAAAACACAGAATTTTTATACTGGTTCAACGTTAACGAGGCTACGTCCAGTCCCTTCACCTTGAAGGATTTCACTAATTCAAACCTTGAATTACAACAGTTCCACTGACCCTCCAAGTCAGTCTTCTCAAACAGTCTAACAATCCTAGACTCTTGAGGAATACAACACCTTGACTTCCTAAGTCAAGTCTTCTCCTGCCAATCTGACAACCCCAGATTGTAGAAGGAATTACAACGCCTTGAATCTAATTGCCAAGTAATCTGCTACCCCTTATGACTCCCTCAGATTGTAGACTCTACTTCAACAACTTAGATCTAACACAAGGGAAAGAAAATAACACGAGTGCTTGCTTCTTGAAAGCTGGAACTCACAATTAACCTCACTGAAAACTTGAGTGTTTGCTTTGGAAGTGTATGACTCTTTTGTGATTTTCGATGCTAAGTATTCTGCCTTGAGCCTCCTTTTATAGATGCGAATTAGGGCCTCTTCCAAGCTTAATTTCGAGCTGTATCTTGCTGGATTCTCTTGCAAAAATATCTTGACCAATCGGGCTTCACTTAAATAAAAAACATATCTTTTTTAAGCTTCAGATTTTCTTTCAAAAATAACTGGCCAATCATGTCTTTAGTTTCTTCCCGCCAACAGCTCCTGAACTCACATACGACTTCACTTTATTTTTGTAACAAATCCTTTTAATACTTTGATCAAAATAAATTAAAATCTCCACCGTTAATCCTCGTGATTAAATCTGGACCATTTGATTTTCTACGCTAGTCCACATCTGGACCATACTAAGTGATCTGTTGTGATCCTCTGATTTCGGCCAACCCTAGACCACACTTTCTAATCTTCTGATCTCGGCCATCCTGGTCTAGCAAACTGATCTGCTGTGATCCTCTGATCTCGGCCACTTCTGGACCACACATTCTGACCTTCTAATTTCAGCCAACACTGGGCCATGCTAATCTTCTGATCTCGGCCAACACTGGGCCAAATACTTATATCTGAACCATTGATCTGAATATCTTTCCTCTGATCTGGACCAATTCTGGACTTGATCTGGATTAAACTGAAATTAAATCTGGACAAATAATATTTCAGTCTGGACATTTTACCTTCTGTTTTGGATCAGTTCTGGATCAAATCTGGAGATCATTTCTTCTGGTCTGGACTTAGTTTCATACCCTGAACCAAGCTATCTTCTGGTCTGGGTCAAATCTGGATTAAATCTCTTGTTCTGGACCCATTAACTTATCCTCTGATTAAGTCTGAAACAAGTCTGGACTGTTTATTATTTCACTGCCAGACCATCTTCTGGTGAGAATAACTTATGGACTAAGTCTGACAAATGATTCCTTCTGGTATGGAACAAGTCTCCCTCTGGCAGGCTTCCTTCTGGTCTGGTCCAGGTTTCCTTCTGACTTTGCTTCCTTCTGATCTGGGCCAGTAAGGATATCTTCTGGTGATGTTTTGACATCCTGGAGTATATTCTGGTACCTTCAGGATTCAATCTCTGGAACCCTTTGATCTTCTGCTTCTGATTACTTTAGCTTCTGGTGGCATTTAATTTAATAATTCAAGGTACAAAATAAGATTACATTGAGTGCTTTTGTAAACATCAAAATCCTAACACTTAGAACCAACTTGGTTCCAACAACAGAAAGAACACATCATCCTTCTTCTTCTTTTTGTTTGGTACAAATTCCATGAACTTGAGAAATAAATGATGTTGCTTCCATGTCCTTTTCAATTTGACATTGATGAACAAGGCATAGATTGAATCTCGAACTTGATCAATCTCTTGTTTTTTCTTTTCCTTGTTCATATTTTCCTCTTGCTTATCTTCTTCTACCACAACAATGAAGTCATCTTCAATCTTCAACTTCTCCTCCATCTTATCAAACTCAACCACTTGCTCAAATAACCTCTCACAATGACTTTCAAATCTTTCAATTGAAACCATGTTATTCTTCATGAATTCAATTAAAACATCCTTAATGCGAAAGTCTTTGTCATCTGATTCTTTGGATAGAATTTTACGAGGTAGAGTTTGTTTCCAATTGATCTTTTTAATATAATACTCGTCGTGTTCTGCTTCTATAACCAATAAATCTTCGTATTCTAGTTGTGCAACATAGTCATCAAAACAAGTTCCATTCCTATGTCCTTCTCCGCAAAAGTCACACCTAATAGGGCGCGTTTGAGGGTGATATTTTACAAATGTATCTCTCAAGATTTGTCCCTCAATTATGCGTAATATAGCAGATATAAGACAAGTATCACACTCTTCATATAATTGTAGTAGAATATCATCATTACAATCTTCCATGCTCTACAGCGAATAATTATCTCAAACAAAGAAGAGACAAACCACTAGCACACGACATTAGCAAGCTCAACAAATAAAAATAGAAAATAAAATAAAAACAATTTTTGTTTTTTATTTCAAAATTAAAAATAAAAGAAAACAAATAATTTTATTGCAAAGCAAAAAATTACAATTAAGTAAATAAATTATAACTCAATAGTGATATGGCAATCCCTGGCAACGGCGCCAAAAATTTGATAGCGTTTCAGCAAGTGTACTGAATCGTTGCAAGTAATAATTAAAACGGTAGTACCGAGTGTCGAACTCAAGGATTGCGTTTTACTATCGAATTATATTTAATTACTGAAATTGAACAAAAAGTTTATGGATTGAGTAGAATAATATTTGAAATAACAACAGTAATAAAATTGAACTTTTATAATGAGAAAAATGTTAGGGATGAGTTTCACTACGAGTCCAACCTTGGTCTCTAATTTGATCATAGTTACTGAATTCCTTTATTGAATTATTACCGAATTTTCTTTAGTATTCTTGCCCTAATGTCTTAATGAAAGAACCTTTAATTCCAAAATAACCCCTCATTCCTTAGTGGATTTAAAATTAGGATTAAGCTTTACAGTACATAAATTCTCTTTTTAAACTGCTGCCTCTGCAACTAATTCAATTGGTTTCATGACCTGCATCTATCCCTAGACTACAATCTCATGAATTCGCATCTTAAGCATTCGTAAAGTCCACTTCCGTTTCAAAATACGAATCGTAAAACATTTTAAAGTTGATCAGGTAATAAAAAGCATTAAGCACAGAGATGAGAAAAATAATTCAATAAACTTATTCATATAACAAGGAATCAAATCAAACAATTAAGGGATTCATCTTGTTTCACATATCCCTAACAAATAGTGTTTAGTTACTCATTACAGAGATTAAAGAGATAGATATTAAAGAAGAATTACAAGAAAGATTCATGAATGATTCTTGATAAAACTCCTTCAATGGTGTAGAACAGCCGTCTCTGAGCTTCTCTGCTAGGGCATAAGTCTCTAAGCTTCCCAATTGACAAAAAGATCCATAAAAAATCAGAAAAATTCAATTTTATGCAATCTACAGCGCGCCACGCGCCCCAGGCGCAGGTCTTGCGCTTCAGGCGCATTTAAACAGAATCAGCAGTGCAGAAATGCGCTTCAGGCGCACAGCATCTTCTGTCTGACGTATACTGCATGTTTTTACTATTTTAAGTCCGAATTTGGTTCCGATAGCTTCACGAAAGTTGTAGCTATGGATGTTAGCTTTCATTTGCACTTGGTTTGACTCCAATTGGACATCTACAACTCCAGATATCACTGAAATACTCCACATATGTCATGTTGATTTCTCACAAGAATTCAGCACTGCACTAAAAATAAAGAAACGACGCAAAACTCCGAAAAATCTCTACATAATCAACGAAATAAGAACATAAGCATTTTATTAAACCCAAGCACTAGTATCAACAAAATATATCAAATAAATCATTAAATTAACTAATGATTGAATATAAATAAAACTAAAAACAATGAAAAATATGCATATGATGAAGAGTCATCACAACCCCAAACTTAATCTATTGCTTGTCCCAAGCAACAATTAATTTCAGATTTGATACAGTTAAAAGCAAACTTAAATTCAATTTCTCAAATGAAATCAAACTCAATTCTCAAAGTTCCAGCTACTACAAAACATTCATCATGCTCAATGGTTGCTTAAAAAAAAAAAACAAAATTTGTACACTTTAGCATTCATTTATCAAGTTCAACACTCTCTTCACACAATCTCACCAAAATTTATCTCAAGTGTTTAGCAAGGGTTGTGAATTTATCACCCAAATCCTAGAACATGCATCACGCTACCATATGCTTGAAAAAATTATAGTTAGCAATCACAATGCAACAAACACATACACTTTTGGAGGACTTTCAGGTTGTAATGGGGCTTAGGTAAGGGTAGGACATTTTGGGATAGTAGGCTTTACTACTTGGAGTTAGGCATACATTTTCAAATTATTCTCCCTCTTTTATTCTATTATATTTTATTTTTTTCACATTTTATGGTGGAAATTCCCAACCATTGACAAAAGAGCTAACAAGATGTTATTTATCAATGTACTCAAACTAATTTTTTTTGTTTGTTTGTTTTGAATTTTTTTTTCTTTTTTCGTGAGAACCACCCCAAACTTAAAAGGTTGTTATCCCATGAGCAACCTCAAACTTAGAACTTTACCAACACGAGAAATTTATTTTTCTACCTAACTCCAAGTAAGATGATTTAATTAAAGTCGGGTCTTTGGCTTGTAATGTGGCTAGTAACCAAAAGAAAAGGGCAAGACTCAAAGGGGCTAACAAAGGATAAAATTTGCATAGGGTAGTTAGAAAGGCTCAAACGACCAAAGAAAATTGCCTCCATGTATGCATAAATCACAAGTGATCCAAGTCAGAATTAGTGCAAGTTCTGAAGGGTTAACACATGTCTAGATAATCACACAATAAGAAATTGAAGTGTTTAGGCTCAAAAGCTCACAACTAGGATAAACAAGAGAAAATGTGAACTTTCAAAACTATGTCAAATGTGTTACTGAATTTTATTTTTTATTTTTGAAAAATTGATGGCAAGTTAGCCCTCTACAACCACTTAGTAATCAACAATGTATGCATTAGTGAAACTCGTCGAATTGATCAATGATATGAGCACAAAAATAAAGTTTAAATTTCAAAATCTAAAATAGATAGCTTAAGACCAACTTCAAGTTGTTAACAATTCTTCATCATAGTGCACGTTTACACACAATTAAAAAGAAACAAATTCAAATAACAAAAATAAAAATAAAAGTTACCTCTACCTATGGGTTGCCTCCCACGAAGCCCTTTTTTAAAGTCATTAGCTTGACACCCAACTATAGGACAGAAAGAACACATCATCCTTTTTCTTCTTTTTGTTTGGTAGAAATTCCATGAACTTGAGAAATAAATGATGTTGCTTCCATGTCCTTTTCAATTGGACATTGATGAACAAGGCAAAGATTGAATCTCGAACTTCACCAATCTTTTCTTTTTTTCTTTTCCTCGTTCGTGTTGTCCTCTTGCTTATCATCTTCTACCACAACAATGAAGTCATCTTCAATCGTCAACTTCTCCTTCATCTTCTCAAACTCAACCACTTGCTCAAATAACCGCTCACATTGAGTTTCAAATCTTTCAATTGAAACCATGTTATTCTTCACGAATTCAATTAAAACATCCTTAATGTGAAAGTCTTTGTCATCTGATTCTTTGGATAGAATTTTACGAGTTAGAGTTTGTTCCCAATTGATCTTTTTAATATAATACTCGTCGTCTTCTGCTTCTATAACCAATAAATCTTCATATTCTAGTTGTGCGACATAGTCATCAAAACAAGTTCCATTCATATGTCCTTCTCAGCAAAAGTCACACCTAATAGGGCGCGTTTGAGGGTGATATTTTACAAATGTATCTCTCAAGATTTGTCCCTCAACTATGCGTAATATAGCAGATATAAGACAAGTATCACACTCTTCATATAATTGTAGTAGAATATCATCATTACAATCTTCCATACTCTACAACGAATAGTTATCTCAAACAAAGAAGAGACAAATCACTAGCACACGACATTAGCAAGCTCAACAAATAAAAATAGAAAATAAAAGAAAAACAATTTTTGTTTTTTTATTCAAAATTAAAAATAAAAGAAAACAAAAATTTTATTGCAGAGCAAAAAATTTCAATTAAGTAAATAAATTATAACTCAATAGTGATATGGCAATCCCCGGCAACGGCGCCAAAATCTTGATAGCGTTTCAGCAAGTGTACTGAATCGTTGCAAGTAATAATTAAAACGGTAGTACCGAGTGTCGAACTCAAGTTTTGCGTTTTACTATCGAATTATATTTAATTACTGAAATTGAACAAAAAGTTTATGGATTGAGTAGAATAATATTTGAAATAACAACAGTAATAAAATTGAACTTTTATAATGAGAAAAATGTTAGGGATGAGTTTCACTACGAGTCCAACCTTGGTCTCTAATTTGATCATAGTTACTGAATTCCTTTATTGAATTATTACCGAATTTTCTTTAGTATTCTTGCCCTAATGTCTTAATGAAAGAACCTTTAATTCCAAAATAACCCCTCATTCCTTAGTGGATTTAAAATTAGGATTAAGCTTTACAGTACATAAATTCTCTTTTTAAACTGCTGCCTCTGCAACTAATTCAATTGGTTTCATGACCTGCATCTATCCCTAGACTACAATCTCATGAATTCGCATCTTAAGCATTCGTAAAGTCCACTTCCGTTTCAAAATACGAATCGTAAAACATTTTAAAGTTGATCAGGTAATAAAAAGCATTAAGCACAGAGATGAGAAAAATAATTCAATAAACTTATTCATATAACAAGGAATCAAATCAAACAATTAAGGGATTCATCTTGTTTCACATATCCCTAACAAATAGTGTTTAGTTACTCATTACAGAGATTAAAGAGATAGATATTAAAGAAGAATTACAAGAAAGATTCATGAATGATTCTTGATAAAACTCCTTCAATGGTGTAGAACAGCCGTCTCTGAGCTTCTCTGCTAGGGCATAAGTCTCTAAGCTTCCCAATTGACAAAAAGATCCATAAAAAATCAGAAAAATTCAATTTTATGCAATCTACAGCGCGCCACGCGCCCCAGGCGCAGGTCTTGCGCTTCAGGCGCATTTAAACAGAATCAGCAGTGCAGAAATGCGCTTCAGGCGCACAGCATCTTCTGTCTGACGTATACTGCATGTTTTTACTATTTTAAGTCCGAATTTGGTTCCGATAGCTTCACGAAAGTTGTAGCTATGGATGTTAGCTTTCATTTGCACTTGGTTTGACTCCAATTGGACATCTACAACTCCAGATATCACTGAAATACTCCACATATGTCATGTTGATTTCTCACAAGAATTCAGCACTGCACTAAAAATAAAGAAACGACGCAAAACTCCGAAAAATCTCTACATAATCAACGAAATAAGAACATAAGCATTTTATTAAACCCAAGCACTAGTATCAACAAAATATATCAAATAAATCATTAAATTAACTAATGATTGAAGATAAATAAGACTAAAAACAATGAAAAATATGCATATGATGAATAGTCATCAAAAATGTTATAAGTACTAGTTAGCTTTTGAAATTAAATTAAAATAATTATAGTTAAGTCAAGTTTGTTGGTATTGTACTATTTTAATTTAGGAACAAATTTGATTTTTTACATGTGTATTTAGAGGAACGTGATATCCTAAATTAGTTATAAAAATTCTTATTTTGTTAGAAACATATTTTCTTTTGTCCGCTGCGAAATTTGTTTCAAAAACAAATCTAGTATAAATTACTATATATGTTGTTTTGGGGTTTAGGGTGTCACAGCAACCCCTCCGTTGTCTTGGGTAAAATGCAATATTGATTGTGCTTTTAGGGGTTTCTTTGGTAGTTATGCTTGTTGGGAACTTTTTAGATAGCATTATGGCTCCTTTATGAGTGGATTTGCAACAAACTTAAGAGTCTCTATTGTTCTTCATGTTGAACTAATTGTTGTCATATTGATTATTGAGTGAATAGTAAAAAAGGGTTGGACTAATATATTGTTGGAGTGTGATTCTAACATCACTGTTCAAAGCTTTCATTGATCCTTCTATTGTTCCATGGTATCTTAAGAATAGATGAAGTAACTGCATTCAATTTATCAACGGTCGTCGCTTCCGAATCACTTGTATTTATCGAGAGGGTAACAACTGTGCAGATAAATTAACTAATACATAATTATTTTATAACTGATTTTATTTGATGTGATTTTATGACTCCTTATATTAAAGAAGACTTAATTTCATAATATAGTAGGGCTTTCTAATCTCCAATTTTATCAATGACTTGGTGCCTATTATTATCAATTAGTGCACTCTTTGTCTCTCTTAATTGATTTTATCCCTTCGAGTTTTCAAGAAGGGATTTTTAATGCGGTAGTTGAGCATTTCAAAATAGCCATGTAATATTTTTATTTTGATTAAAAAAAAAATTATAAGTATACACTCCTTCTATATTAGGCTAAATAGCACTCGTGGTCCCTTAACTTAATTTCAGTTAACGTTTTAGTCCTTTATTTTTTTTTCCCATTTTGGTCCTTTATTTTAATTTTAAGTGACAATTTGATCTTTTATGTTTTAAAATGTCAACAATGTTATCCTTTTTTTTTACAAAAATTCAAAAAATTCATCTAATGTTTCAACCAAAACCCATAAAATTAATTATATTCTTCAATATAATACAAATTTTATCAAATTCGAAATTCAAATCTTCAAATAAACTCATATTTTCATCTCTAACAACATTAAATAAAGAATGAAATTTGATGAAATTTTTGTATGAGTTTATTTGAAGATTTGAGTTACGAATTTGATGAAATTTGTATTATATTAAAGAATATAATTCATTTTATGGGTTTTGGATCACACGTGCCACATACTGCATACCTAGGAATCATAATAAGTGGCTAATGCTTTCTAATAAAAAATTAGTTTGGATTACTTAAAAGTTTCATTTTACATGAGAGAATTATGTTGATTATCTTATCACTAAATTTTATTGGGTCTCATTCATATATTAGTAAGATGTGGAATTCAATAAATTTTAATAGTAAAATGATAACATAAAACTCTGATGTTTCATTCAAACAAAAGCAAACATAAGAGCGAAGAGATATTATTATTATTATTATTATTATTATTATTATTATTATTATTATCAAAAGAAAAGTGGACAAATAAACGTGTGGAAAATGGGTAAACTATAATTTTAGTCTTTGAAAGTATACGACGTTGTCATTTTGGTTTTGATTTAGCAAAAAAACTCAAATTAATTCTCGAATCTTTAAAATAAACAACTTATTATAATAAAAGTACTTGAAACATACAATTTACTATCAAAATAGTTTATGATCGTTATAACGTCAAGAACTAAACTAACTGACATTTTGATGATTTGAAAACTAAATTGTGTTTTTTGCTGAGTCAGAGACTAACATGACAGCGTCCTATTTTTTCAGGGACTATAATGGTGCTTTATAAAAAATATAAAGACTTAAATGTAGTTTTGGTTCCCATATTTTTACCAATTCACGAAATTAGTCCCCCTTGTTGGAACTAAGTTGGTTCTAAGTACTTAGGATTTTGATGCTTACAAATGTACTCTATGTAAACTTATTTTGTACTTTGAATTATTAAGTTAAATGCCCCAGAAACTGAAGGAATCAGAAGCAGTGATCAAAGGATTCCAGAAAAATGAATTCTGGAATGACCAGAAGATACTCCAAGAATGTCAAAACATGACCAGAAGATATCTTTGATGGCCCAGATCAGAAGGAATATAAATCAGAATGAAACATGGATCATGCCATTGGAAAGCCTGCCAGAAGGAGAGCTGTTCCAGACAAACAGGAATCAAATATCAATTTTATTCCAGAAGTTATTCTGACCAGAAGATGGCTTGGCAGTGAAAAATTACACAGTCCAGACTTGTTCCAGACCGGTTCCAGACTTGATCAGAAGGTATGTTTATGAGTCCAGAACAAGAGGATCAATCCAGATTTGGCCCAGACCATAAGATAGCATGATTCAGGGCATGGAACCAAGTCCAGACCAGAAGAAATGAATTCCAGAATCAATCCAGACCTGGTCCAAAATCAAAGGTAAAATGTCCAGACTGAAATATTTTTTGATCAAGTTTATTTCAGTTTGTTCCAGACCAAATTCTAGAATCTGTCCAGATCAGAGTAAAAATATCCAGATCAATGGTTCAGAAATAATTTTTTGAGTCCAGTGATGGTCCAGATCAGAAAATCAGACCATGGCCAAGTGTTGGCCGAAATCAGAGGGACAGAATGTGCAAGTCCAGAAATGGCCGAGTCCAGAAGAATTCAGCATATCAGGCGCGCATCCAGGTTGGCCGAAATCAAAAGATCAGAGGGTCAGGAAGTGTGGTCCAGGGATGGCCGAATTCAGATGATCACAGCATATCATTTAGCTTGGACCAGATGTGGACTAGCGCTCAAAATTCTGATGGTCCAGAATTGATCAACGATGGAGATTGCAAGTTATTTTAATTAAAGTGTTAAAAAGATTGGTTATAAAAATAAAGTGGAGTAGCATGGAACTCAGGAGCATTGGCGGGAACAACCAACAGATTTGATTGGCCAGTTATTTCGAAAGAAAATCTGAAGATATGTTTTTTATTTAAATAAAGCCCAATTGGTCAAGTTATTTTTGGAAGAGAATCAAGCAAGATTCAGCTCGAATTTGATCATGGAAGAAACCCTAATTTTCATCTATAAAAGGAGGCTCAAGGCAGAATGCTCAATATCGAAAATCACAAAAGGGTCATACACTTCAAAAGCAAACACTCTCAAATTTTCATATAAGTCAATTGTTGAGTCTCAGTTTTTAAAGCAAGTACTCTTGTTGTTTTCGTTCCACTGTGTCAACTCTAAGTTGTTGAAGTAAAGTCTACAAGCTGAGGGAGTCAGTAGGGGTAGCAAGTACTTAGCAATTAGATTCATAGTGGTGTGGTGTCTTCTACAATCTGGGGTTGTCAGATTGGCTGAAGACAGGTGTTTTCCTCAAGAAGTCTAGGATTGTTAGACTATTGAGAAGACTGACTTGGAGGGTCAGTAGCAAGGTTGTAATTCAAGTTTGAATTAGTGAAATCCTTCAAGGCGAAGGGACTGGACGTAGCCTCGTTAACGGTGAACCAGGATAAAATCTGTGAGTTTTTATTTTTATTTTTATCCGCTGCTAACTCTGTTTTAATTATACATCAAGTTTTTGTTTTGAAAGTATTAAAACAGGAAAAGTATTCAAGTTAAGTCAAACACAATTCAACCCCCCCTTCTCATGTTTGCACCTTCACCCCTATTTTAAAAGTCAACAGTTTTGGTCCCTCACTCGTATTTTTGAACTAGAAAATGACGATTTGACATATTTTAAATGACGTGACATACAATTCCATTATATAGAATCATTTAGATGCATTAATTACTTGTGTCATTTATTAAACTACAAATATGAAATATTTCTGAAGTTGAAAGTTAAGTTTTTATGGTGTTTTATTCTGATTTCATGAGTGTTAATCATTCTACATCATCGTATCATATGTAACGTTATTTAAAGCATGTCACATTGCCATTTTTTTAGTTATAAAATCAGAGGAAATGAACCAAATTTGTTGATTTTTAAAATAGGGGGATCAATTTCGTGAATCAGTAAAAATAAGATGACTAAAATTGCACAT
This sequence comes from Cicer cuneatum, assembly GCA_037974295.1. Classification (NCBI taxonomy): domain Eukaryota; kingdom Viridiplantae; phylum Streptophyta; class Magnoliopsida; order Fabales; family Fabaceae; genus Cicer; species Cicer cuneatum. Next base: position 50,092,075 of record JBBPBO010001985.1, on the reverse strand, counting down.
AAATATTTTCATAAATTTTAGTGTTTTCCAAAAAGACTCAAATTTTCAACCCCCGATCGAGTTTGTTTAATTGGAGAGTAATGGAAGGGGAACCTCTATTAATTTATTTTAGAAAGTAAAAACCAGAAACACTCTTACCTGTCTGATTTTGCTGTTATGGATCAAGTAGATGGACCGAATGAGGAGAAAAACTTGCACTATGGGCATGTGGTGCTTAGAAAGTCCAAAAGGAATAAATTTAGACCCAAATATTTCAATGATTTCAAGATGTCCTAGAGTATGAGTCACATATGATCTATAAATTTCTCTCTGCCCTTATCTACTCAATTATGTTATGATAAGTCACTAGTTTGTTAAGAAATGCATGTGCTAGAATGATGTACCCATGAAATATTCCTTATCAATGGTACTATATATGTAATGATAAGCATATTGAATAAAGCAGAGAAAAGTAAATTTAGAAATTATCTTAGTCTTGTAGTACTTTAACTCGAATTCCATTTCGGTACTTAATCCATAACAAATTGATGTTTTCATTGAATTACCATGATCTCACCACCTCGTCCTTCCATTAACGACCTTTCTGCTTCCATCAACCAAATGATTCACAACCAATAGCAATTCCAAACCAATATTAAAAATAACATTGCTACTTTTACCACTAAATTCCATGGTCTTCGTGTTTGTCTCGGTCCACCTGGATTTTCCCTTCAATCCACTGAAATCCTTCCTTTCCCGTCCACCTCCATTAAATTAGACATATCTCGTTTTGACGGCTCCGATCCACTCGGGTGGATTTTTAAAATCACTCAATTCTTTAATTTCAACCATATTGTCGAAGACCAACGTCTGTGTATTGTAGTGTTCTACATGGAGGGGGAATCTTTGACATGGTGCTAGTGGATGCACACTAACGGTCAGTTGCTGACATGGCCGATTTTCCTCCATGCCTTGGAATCTCGTTTTTCCCCTTCCCTGTACGAATGCCTTAAGGGGGCTCTGTTCAAACTCTGCCAAACTAGCTTGTCAAGGAATATCAAAATCAATTTGAGACGCTGGCATATCGCATTGAAGGATTATCCCCCCCTTTTTACTTAAGCTGCTTCATATCTGGTCTCAAGTCGGCGATCCATCGCGAGGTTCAAGCCTTTCAACCAAATTCATTATCCCAAGCAATCAGCCTTGCAAAGCTTCAAGAGGAAAAGATCCTTGATCGACCACCTCACAAACCTCCATTTTCCACTCCACCAACCTCTATTCTCCATAACTCGTCCTTCAAATCCACCCTTTCCATCACACCACCAAAACAACAGTTGTCGATTAAGCGTCTCTCCCTGACAAAACTTCATACTCGACGCAGAAAAAGACTTTGTTATAACTGTGATGAAAGATTTCAACCCGGTGACCGATGCGAATGTCAGTTTCATTTTTTGATTGTGGAACCAGAATCGCCCGTTGAGGACGACGATTCTACGAGTTTACAACTACAAGTTGTGACCCTTGTTGCTTCGTCATGTGAATCTTCCACCTTGGACCCGAATCTAGCCCAAATTAGTCTTCACGCCTTAATGAGCCACTCGGTGCCTCAAACACTTTGCGTAGTGGGCCATATTCACAAAATTCACTGACTATTTTGATTGACAGTGGGAGCATCCACAACATTCTCCAATACCGAGTCACGATGCATTTGGGCCTTACGACGGAGCTGTCCCGTTCTTTCTAGGTGCTTGTGGGAAATAGTGAAGAGCTGTAGTGCTCTTCTATGTGCAATGAGGTGTCGTTGTTTTTGAGCTCCCATGAATTCTTTGTGGATTTGTTTGTTTTACCTCTCAGTGGAGTCGAATTGGTCCTTGGGGTCCAATGGTTAAAAACCCTAGGCCTTATTGTAACATACTACAATCAACCGCACCACCCTTCGATTCTTGTCTTACCACTCTCGTAACCAAATTTGACACTTTCTTCCAAATCCCTACCACCACAAAGAATAGTAGACCACAAAATCACCCTCATTAGACCTAGCACCCCGGCTAACGTACAACCTTATCGGTATTCTCATTTTCAGAAACAAGAAATTGAGAAACAAATCCATGAGATGTTGGCAAATGGACTAATCCAACATAATTACAACTCGTTTTCATCGCCAGTGTTATTGGTGTATAAGAAAGATGGTCCCTGGAGATTCTACATCGATTACAGGCCCCTCAATGCTTTAACCATCAGAGACCACTTTCCAATTCCAATCATTGATGAGTTGCTGGATGAACTCTATGGCACATGCTGGTTTTCGAAATTGGATTTGCGTTCGGGTTATCACCAAATACGTATATCATATGAGGACATTCACAAAACAACATTTCGCACACACTAAGGCGATTACGAATTTCTTGTAATTCCTTTTGGCTGATGCAATGCCCCCTCGACTTTTCAGTCCACTATCAATCCTATTTTTCAACCATACTTGTGACCATTCGTCATAGTTTTTTTTTTTACGACATCTTAGTTTATAGTCATACACTGGATACTCATCTACAACATTTAGAAATTGTGTTTCAATGTCTCCTGAATAATCAATTTTGTTTAGAAAAGTCCAAGTGCGCTTTTGCCCAGTCCTCCATTGATTACTTAGGTCATATCGTTTCGACTGATGGGGTTGGTCCTGACCTTGCCAAGATCAACGACATGTTGACGTGGCCCATGCCTCATAATGTGAAACAAATTTGAGGTTTCTTAGGCCTTACTGGATTTTACCTTAAGTTTGTGCGAAACTACTCCTCAATTGTAGCCCCTTTGACTGAGCTTCTTAAGAAAGACACATTTGTGTGGACTGACGCGGCACAAGCTGCCTTTGAAGCTCTAAAACGCGCCATGACGGAGGCGCCTGTTTTGGTCCTACCAGATTTTGCGGAGAAATTTGTTTTGGAGACTGATGCATCTAGGCTTGGTATGGGTGCAATTATGATTCAACATGGGCATCCCATTTGCTATTACAGTAAATAATTTTGTCCCCAGATGCTTAGTGCTTCGATATATGTTCGTGCCAGGTGGCCAGAACAAAGTGGTCGATGCTATATCCCGAGTTCACTGCTTGGTATTGACCATTCCTCATATGGATTTCCTGTCCAAATTCAATGAACACTTGTTGGATGCTGATTTCCAGACCTTGGTGGACAAAATCAAGCTTGATCTTTCCTCTTACACCAGTTTCAAGTTGGATGATGGACTCTTGTTCTTTAAAGGAAAATTGTTTGTTCCTTCTACTTCACCTTTGATGCTAGTTTTGCTGGAAGAGTTTCATGCTTCCTTAGTTGGAGGCCACATGGGTATCCATAAAATGTTTCGTCGGTTAGAAGAGAATGTTTTTTTGGCATGGCATGCTAAAGGATGTTACTACTTTTGACAATGCTTGCTCAACATGTCAACAAACTAAGACCCCTACTCACACCCCATATGGTTTGTTGCAACCTCTACCCGTTCCAGACAAGGTTTGGGAAGACATCTCTCTTGATTTTATAGTAGGGATTCCTTATTTCCAAACACATACGGTGATTCTTGTTGTGGTGGATCGATTATCTAAAGCTGCTCATTTTGAGATGTTTCCTACCCACTTTAATGTAGTTAAAGTTGCATAATTATTTGCTACTATGATATGCAAGCTGCATGGTATGCCCCAGAGCATTGTGTTCGATCGTGATTCCATCTTCTTGAGCAATTTTTGGAAAGAACTATTTCGCCTCAAAGACACGAAATTGCGCATGTCCACGACCTATCACCCACAAAGTGATGGTCAAACTGAAATTGTCAACAAAATTTTGCAGCAATATTTGAGGTGTTTTTTTTCATGACAAGCCAAAACAATGGAGACTCGTGCTTCATTGGGTGGAATGGCATTATAACATGTCTGTCAATACTTCCATTGGGTTCTCTCCATTTCAGGTGGTTTACAGACGACCCTCCCAACTCTTCAAACTTACATTCAATGTTCCACATCGTTATAGGCTGTTGACACCATCTTAACAGACAGGGATAGCAAGAGACTATGAAAGCTTATGCTGATCAGCAACACACCCATCATCAATTCAAAGTGGGAGATTGGGTTTTTGTCAAACTCATACCATATAGACAGACTTCAGTAGCTGGTCGGCGTTGTCACAAGCTCTCCAAACGTTTTTACGGTCCTTTTAAGTTGTTGCATGTTGTAGGCGATGTAGCTTTTCAACTAAAACTACCTGCAGCTAGTAAGATCCATCATGTTTTCCATGTTTCCTAGCTTAAGCCATGTTTCGATCCAACACTGATTCCCATTGAGTTACCTTTGGCTGTTGTGGACAACTAGCCCCTCGTGCAACCTTTAGTAGTTCTAGATTGGCAGCAGGGAACTACAGGAACTGAACATAACGTCCTAATCCAATGGACTGGTTTATTTCCTGAAGACGCTACTTGGGAATCATATGTGAACATCATTCGTAGTTATCCTAATTTCCACCTTGAGGTCAAGGTAACATTTGAAGGTGAGGAGGATGTTATGGATCAAGTAGATGGACCGAATGAGAAGGAAGACTTGCACTACGGGCCTGTGGTGCTTAGAAACTCCAAAAGGAATAAAGTCAGGCACAAATATCTCAATGGTTTCAAAATGTCCTAGAGTATGAGTCACATAGGATCTAGAAGTTTCTCTCTGCCCTTATCTACTCAATTTTGTTATGATGAGTCACTAGTTTGTTAAGAAATGCATGTGCTAGAATGAGGTACCAATGGAATATTCCTTATGAGTAGTACTATATATGCAATGATGAGCATATTGAATAAAGCTGAGAAAAGTAAATTTAGAAATTAGTTTAGTCTTGTAATATTTTAACTCAAATTTCATTTCAGTACTTAATCCATAACATTTGCACTTAATTTCAGTTTAAATTTTTAACTCTTGTCTTGTTGGTAATTGTTCACAGGATAAATATATAAATATTCATTTCCATTATGGAGAATTAACAATATAAAAATAGTTGCTATATTAAAATCCAACACGAACACCAAAGCTTTTATTTCAAAAGATTGGCCTTTTGCTGCAAAGTTTTCTTTGCTGAAATGCTCCTACAGATAGTAGTAAAAAATGGGTTTCTGTACATTTGAATCTTCAGTTTCCCCTTCGTGCAATTAGCTATTAGACTGCCTTGTTGGCCAACTTGTCAAAGAGTAGGCCATTTTTGCACACTTTGACAAGGATCGCAGCGTTTTAGGTACTTTTCTCCATTGTCACAGTTGTAATGTTTTTTAACTGTGGCTCATGAAGATGCAGTGGAACAAGGGGGCACGAGAATATTTATTATATACGCAGCATCTTGTATAAGGAAATTTGTGGTGTTTTCAGACGATTTGCAGCATATGTCTTACGAATTAAGTTCAACTTGGTGATGTTCTTGATAGAGTTATAGCAGAAGTACTGTCATTTAAAAGTGTGACTATGTTTTTCTATTATGTAGCAGTGGTGCTGTTATTCTTTGGATTGACATAGTGATACAGTCACATTTGTCTATTCAAGCATTTGTTGTGTGTACCTTATTCTCAACTAAATAACAGTTGTTAGTATGTTTGAGAGAAAATAATGAAAATAGGGAAAGTGAGGCCCTGTACAAAACATGTTATGTTTATTCTATTAATAACTGAAGACATACGAGCCAGAAATCAGGACAAGAAATTTACGGCTGTATGTATAAAACACATTTATCAATATCACCTACAGTGCGTTGGTTGCCTTATAACAAATGATATAAGAGTAAATTAGGATTAACTTTAGCTCTACTGAATGCAAATTCATTCACTCTCAAATGGGCTTTCAGAGCGAATAAAATGCTTACAATCAAAATTGATCAAATAAAAAAAAAATTCCATTCCCAATCAAACAAATAAGGACGGTCAACTTGTGTTGTTAATCTCAGATAAAAGTGTAGCGCGTCAGAACCCAAATCCGCTAAAGCAGTATGGCGGGATAACCACTATTGTAAACAAAAACAATTACAAACTAAACATAAATCACATTAGAACCAAAAAATAGAAAAATACACAAAATTAAAGAAATATTCATATTTAATATTTATTAGTAACTTTGGTCATTTATACTTGAAATAACTTTACTATTTATTGAAGTTCAAAAAATAATCAAGATAACTGAACTACTAGAATGGTGCAAGTCTTGCTGGCTCACTAGTCCCACCTAGATCACCAACAACATCCCAAAAGACAAAGGAAAGGAAAACAGAGAACAACAGAGGAAAGGAAACCTCACAGAAAACTAGAAAACAGAGGAAAGAAAACCAAAAAAAAAAACAGAAAACACGCAAAACCTGCGCAGAAGAAGAAAAGAACAGCAATCTTCGCACGAAGAAGGAGAAAGAGATGGCTTCGCTTACATGCACATAGAAATATAGAAACGGATGAGATATTCCCTTTGCAGGCTGCGCGCTAGTGAATGTAGAGAAAAAGTAAAGTATGGGTCACTTAAAACACAGAATGACCAATATACCCATAATGAATAAACAAAACAGATAAAAAAGGGGGTATTCGAGAGATTTCATTCTAAAACCCTAATTGCAGATGTGGATATGCGATTTGGTCACGAAAACAATGTGATAGGATCGTGATTCGCGGCCACCACCGTCGCACCAGTTGGATGCAGTTTGCTGGCCAAATGCAGCATAGTGGACCACACCCCTGCATCACGAGTCTGCAATCGCGCTATAGCGCCACGATTAACAACATAGCAATCAACTACCCATCACTCATGTGTCTTTTTTGTTTTTTTTTAATAAATCACTCATGTGTCCTAGGACATATAGATCACTCCCAAATTCTCCAAGGCAAATGTGTTACCTTCGGCTTGATTATCAATCTCATTTCCACTATTATTTTCAGATGCATAACAAGAACCAAAATCTGGTCCAAACTAGAATAAGTGAAGCTTAATGCACTACATCATGAGATTCATGACAGCTCTAAACATCGTGACAACAGATATATTTTCTCCATTAATCATCTTTTACTATTTTCATCTACTTTTCGTTTTCATATATTTCAGCCCATCACAACAGAAATAAACATTCAAAGATCATTCAGCTAGCCATTCAATACATCAGCTATTGTACAAAGAATTACCAATATATTCAACCAGAAATTTTCAAGTGGGTAAAACAATGGCAACCAATATCAGGCTCAGACGGGGCAACAAAGGAAATATTATATCAAAACAACTTTGAAGGTCCAAATCCAAAATAATCAATCAAACTTGCCTTAGTATTCAAGCATGCATGTGAATTATTGATGTGGCAATAAGATATCAAACCAAGTTCTAGAACACTTCAATCGATAGATATATAACCCTCAAGAACCAAATTATGACTCAAAATGAAGATCCATTCAATAAGGCTTAAATCTAAATTTCTTGAGCAAAGTTGTCAGTAAAAACAAATGCAAGCAAACAGGGCTAATTTTCAACTAGGATGACATCCTGCTATATCTAACTAGAAAGTTACCGCTTTGCAAAACAACGACTCAGAAGCAATGAAGCACCCTTCTAAAGATCTATCTATATATCAGCTTAATAATAGTTGCAAAATTTCAGTGATCTCTTGCCTAATTAATTACTCAATTCCCAAGTGCAGTGCAAACACAACCAAATTGGTACATTTTAGTTTAATTGGTACGCCACCTACATTTAAACCAAACGTTGTCTTCAATGTTAACAAGCAGCAAAAAACTAGAACCATCATCTAAAAGAAGAAGAATGAGACTTTCCTGAGATTCACAAAAAACTATAAAACAAGGGATCACTGAGGTGGAGGTGGGGGAATTTGAGTATCCATAATGCGGAAGAGTTCATCAAAGCGCTGGTGGACAGCAGTCTCGATACGCTCTTGGCTTGCTTCAATACGCTGCTGGCTTGCCTCAATACGCTGTTGGCGAGCCTCAATACGGTCCAAACGTGCTACTATGTCAACCAAATCAGGAGGAGGAGGCGCTCGCACATTAGCAGCTGCAGGGGCAGCAGCTCGAAAAGTACTGACCTTATCAATGGGGCGCTGTCTTTTGGTGCCCATGGTACCTGAAAAGGAGAGGGACCATGTATATCAACTCAATGCATAGGAATATGATTTTCAAAAACAAAACTAACATATGCCAACATGTTACAAGAACCAAAGTCAGAAAAACAATGCACAAAAATATAGTAATGGGCATAAACTCACTCCTGATTACCATTTCCACAAAAATATAGTAATGGGCATAAACTCACTCCAAATTCAGTCACAGAATAACAAACAAAACAGGAAATCACTCAGACTCTGTTGATGCAAACCAGAGAGCTCATAAATTAGTCACAAGTCACAAAAGTCATTAACCCTAAAAGGAGCAAAGCAACCACAAATCAATAGGAAATTCAAAAACATACAATCAGCATCGATCATACCTAAGAATTATCCTCCTACATAGAATTCACCATTCCCTCTTCCCTTTCTAATAAACACAAAACAACACATTCATTTCATGCACATATTTATCCCTTCCAAATATTCAAAACAGAAAGTAATTTAACAAATTGAATATTCATCAACCGACTCTGAAGCAGGGGTACATGTAAAACGGTGAATTACCCCTATCGGATATGTACCTGGTAGCGGTACTCGAACATTACTCATGAGTACTGCATTTTTCCTTGTTATTCCATTGCAAACAAAATTTGTGACTTTTTTATGTATATTAAAATAATATTATTTGTGTATTTGAGCTTCTTTGTTGTTATAACTGAACATAATTTTTTACTTTATAAATTTTTATTACAATTTTGTATGAATTGATCAATTTAGCTCTCTTAGTTATGTTATTAAAAAAAACTATGTTTTCTATTAACGTACTCATACCTAGATATTTTTTAGATATCCTATTCCTAATTTTGTACTTGTACTATGCATCATAGTCAACCGATCATTTTATAGATTCCTCTAATTCATCATACTCAGCCATCACCACAGTCCATCATAACATCGTCCAATCTCACATCCACACTCAGACTGAATGGCACAAACCTCACCTCTCCACATTCCACCTTCATTGCCTATGTAACAAACAACATCTCTGGCAAAACATTGTGACATGCACATCTCACCTTACAAGTTAGGTTTATGGAATTGAGTCAGACCCAATCAAAATTCTAATATGGTATTAGAGTTGAGTCACCCGTTATTGAACGTCACACTCCATATGCCCAAGCATGATGATTGTAGGGATGAATAAGGTCCAACCTAAATTCTAAGAATCGTCTTCACCTTCCTTGCCACACAATATTAAGGAGTTCGTGGGTTCCATCATCACCTTCAGCAAAATACTAACAATATTAATTTAATATTACTAAATGTCTAACACCAATTGCTAACGGTTGCAAAAATAATAAAAACAATTTTCCCCTACTCCTACTCCCATACTCACTACTCCTCTTCTCCTCACCGAAAAACCTCGCCGCCGTAGCATATACTAAAAGGGAAAACCAGTATTTTCCAAGGTCCACCAAACCAAGACATACAAAAGCTGATACCTCTGCTTACTTTTGACCCCAACCAACACAGTTTAAAAGAAAACAAAACGATAAAAAAAAAAAAAAAAAAAAAAAAAAAGCAAATGCAAATAGGGTGGCGAACCAGGATAGTGATGGTTGCGATTGACCGGCGCGGACGTGGGTTGGTGACTACTGTGGGCCCGGTTGATGAGGAACGGAGCGGACTAGGTAACAGGTCGGAAATGAAATAAGACCTGCCGCAGACGAGGGAAGAGGGTCGGAGAAGATGATTGGGTGCAGATCTGGGACGCGCCGGCAAATAAAAAAAATGGAGACGGTGGGTTAAGCTGAGATGATGTTGCCGGAGAAGAAGACCGTTACGGGGTGCTCCGGTGACAGTTGTGGTTGGTGAATGGAGAAGGTGAAAAATTGGGTTGGGTTTTTGTGGAAGAAAAATGAAGAAGGGGCACGGGAATTGAATAGTTTTTAGACCTAAAGGGCTGTATTGCAATAAGACTTGTCATAATAATTAGTATCGCTATGTACCAGTGATATTTTCGGAATTACATTCCATTTTTGACATGGATTATTTCATACTACTATGTATAACTGTAAGATCATTAAAATATTTTACTTGGATATAAGCAAAATAAAATTAAATTTATTTTAATTATTTTTGAATTAATTGGAAAATCCTTTTATTTATTTTGGTTGAAAGAAAAAAAAAATATACACTCGCGCTGTTTAAAAACTAAGGGTGTTACAATTTGTGGTATCAGAGCATTTGGTTAATGTTTTAGTTAAGCTTTGGTTAGACTTTTGGGTAGAGCTTTGGTTAGATTGTTGAGTGGGAGTCGTTATCTGATCATGCATAGGAGCAAGTAGTTAGAGTATCAAGTCTTATATAGTTGTGACGTGCTGAAGTAATGATGCTCTTGAGTTATATTTTTGGGATTATTCTAAGTGGTGTGAGATTTCTTCTTGATGATGGTTTTGTAGGGAATAATGCCTCCAAGAAGAGATGACACTGCAAGAGCCAACGTCAGCCGGGATGATCGGATGGCTCAAGCGATGAATAATATGGCTGCGTCTGTTGCTGCACAGACGGCTGCAAAGACTCAACGAGATCTAGATAATAGAGAAAAAGAGATTCGTGCTGCTGAATCAAGAGGACTAGAGGATTTTCATCGTCATAATCCTCAAAAGTTCAAGGGTGATGAGGGTCCAGAAAAAGCGGACAAATGGATTCAGGAAATGGAGAAAATTTTCGAAACAATAAATTTCCAGGCAATGGTAAAGGTCAACTATGCTACTGATAGAACAATGCAAATTAAGATGAATGAGGGCCCAAAGAGTGGACCCCACTCACCCAAGTCACACACATTTAGTTTCTAGTATGATGAATGCAGAGAATAAAAGCTAGTTAATAATGTCTCTTATTCTAATAATATTCCATTAAAGGAATGAGGGAAGGGGAAGTGGAAAGGCATTCAGTTTCAAGAAGGATGAATGGAAGGAATAAAAGGAAATTAATAATGTCTCTTATTTTATGTTATAAGAAGGAGGGAATGGGAAAAGGGGAAATACACAGAAAATATTTTAAGAACTAAATAGGGGAATTATTTCTCTGGTTATGAGCAATTCTGCTCTGGTTTAGGAGTTCTTAGAACTCTGGTTTAGTTTTTCTTTTGGCATCCTTTCCCAATCTCGTCATTGTAAGAGATACTACTATGAGTTTTAAGATATAATATTTTTTTTCTTCCATTAAAATTCTGAGTTCTATCATTGGTCCGACCTACCGTATATAGAGATAGAAGCTAGCGAAACCAAATGCCACCGAAAATGTCTGACAAAATTGAGGCTTTGGAGATACGAATGGCTGAGATGGAAGGTTCGGTGCGCCAAACCTTGGATGAATTTCGTCATGCTATTTTGGAAGAGTTTGCAAAACTATTGAATCGGCCTACACCTGGGGTGTCGCAGACAACTAGGGAGCCAATTACGGAATACAAGATGGCAGTGAAGAAGGTGGAGCTGCCTTCATTTGATGGTGACGATCCAGTGGGGTGGATCACACGAGCAGAGACATATTTTGAGGTATAGGGAATATCTGAATGAGTGAAAGTTCGTTTGGCGAAAATTAGCATGGAGGGAGCAACCATTCATTGGTTTAATCTTCTACGAGAAATAGAGGATGACCTCATATGGTTAAAGTTAAAGGAAGCACTGATTGAGAGATATGGAGAAAGAAAGAGCGATGATCCATTCGAAGAATTGAAAGATCTTCAACAAATTGGAGATGTGGAAGAGTACATTTTAGATTTTGAATATTTCTCTTCCCAGGTTATGCGTCTCCCCGAAGAACAATACCTTGAGTATTTTTTGGGTGGCCTCCGGTCAGAGGTACGTTTGCGAGTGAGGACCTTCAACCCTAAGACACGTGTGGAGGCGATGAAATTGGCTCGTGATGTTGAAATAGAGTTATGAGGTGTGTTGAATTACAAAGGAAGCGGAGGTGGAGGTCGTTCGCGAAACTGGAAAGGGGGAAGAGAAGGAAGTAATGGGCTTACTAATAGAAACGGGTCCGTAGTGGGTCTTTTTCCAGACCCAAACAAGGGAAATGGAAGTTCTGGGCCAGGTGGGGGAACCCAATCCAGAAATACTCAAACTGGGTTAAATCCTAACCCAGAATTGAGCATGCAAGGATCCAGCCTTAATTAGAACCAAAGACGAACAAATGGCGATGAGGAGCGACGGGGGAACCACGAAAATTGCAATAGGGGAACCAAGCATCTTCCCTATTCTGAATTAATGGATCGTAAGACACGAGGCCTTTGTTTTCGATGTGGGGAGAGGTTCCATCCCCTTCATCAGTGTGCTGAAAAACAGTTGCGTTTGGTGATTCTAGGAGATTATGAAGTGGCAGATAATGCCGGTGAAGTCCTAGCTATCGAACTGAAGGAAGGGGAGGAAGATATTGCACTAAGATGCAACTCCACGATGCTCTCCGGAATAGAAGAGGAAGGCAGAGCTCGAAATGCGTTCCCTTTTCTCCTACATTTGGAAGGTACCGTGAAAGGCATATCCGTTACGATGATGGTGGACACTGGTGCTAGTCATAATTTTGTGACTCCTCAAATGGTTGTAGTTCTGCAGCTTCTAGTAGAACAGATTCCGGTTACGAACGTGAAATTTGGAAACGATTCCCGTGTGGCTATAACAGAGAAGTGTGGGAAGTTTAACATTCAAGTTGGAAGGTTCGAGACCACTATTGACGCTTACATAGTGGAATTACAAGGTGAGGACATGATTTTGGGAGAAGCTTGGCTGCATAAGCTAGGCAAGGTGTTATTTGATTGGGAAGAAATGGCAATTTGCTTGGACTAGAAAGGGAAAGCTGTGAAGTTGCAGTGTCAAATTCCGGAGAATTGGAGAATCAATCAGGAAAAAGAACTAAATGTTGTTACCACGAATATACTAAGGTCAAGAAAAATCATAACATAGGAAGGGAATAAGGAAACCATCAGTTGGGAACCTGGAAGTCTGCCACAAAATCATTGTCTTAATGTTAGCCTTGAGGACAAGGCTCATTTTGAAGTGGGTGGCAATGATAGAACAATGCAAATTAAGAGGAATGAGGGCCCAAAGAGTGGACCCCACTCACCCAAGTCACACACATTTAGTTTCTAGTATGATGAATGCAGAGAATAAAAGCTAGTTAATAACGTCTCTTATTCTAATAATATTCCATTAAAGAAATTAGGGAAGGGGAAGTGGAAAGGAATTCAGTTTCAAGAAGGATGAATGGAAGGAATAAAAGCAAATTAATAATGTCTCTTATTTTATGTTATAAGAAGAAGGGAATGGGAAAAGGGGAAATACACAGAAAATATTTTAAGAACTAAATAGGGGAATTCTTTATCTGGTTTGGAGCAATTCTGCTTTGGTTTAGTTTTTCTTTTGGCATCCTTTCCCAATCTCGTCATTGTAAGAGATACTACTCTGAATTTTAAGAAATAATATTTTTTTTTCTTCCATTAAAATTCTGAGTTCTATCAGCTACATATCTGCTGTTAGGGGATGCAGAATATTGGTGGAGAAGTACAAGGCTTCTGATGGGATCAGCTCATGAGAAGGTGAATTGGGAGTCGTTCAAAAAGAAGTTTTTGGACAAATACTTCCCGATGAGCACTAGGACTAAGTTGGGTGATGATTTTCTTAAATTGCAACATGACGGTGGATGAGTATGCTGCTAAGTTTGAGTCCTTGTCAAGGCATTTCAGATTTTTCCGTGAAATGAACAATTTATGTGTCATCGTTTCCAAAATGGACTGAAGTATGAGATTCAAGACTCGGTCTTACCATTGGGAATTCAACGTTTCCAAGCCTTAGTGGAGAAGTGTAGAGAGGTTGAGGATATGAAGAACAAGAGGGTCAACCGAGGAGGAGACTTTAATTCAGGAGGCCTTGCCAGATGAACTATCAGAACAATAAAGGGATGCAGGTTGCTAAGCCATATAACCGGCCACAGAACAACAACAGGGGCCAGATCGCCCGGGGAACCAGAATTTTGGACGACAACTGGGACAAGGGGTCTGATGTTTTTGATGCGGGAAAGAGGGAAATTATGCTACTGCTTGTACCACTATGAGTCCTTCATGCTACAATTGCCAGAAGCCAAGACATTTTGCAAGGGATTGCAAGGCTCCGAAGGTGGAACCAACAGTGAACGCAACTAGGGCTACTCGTCCTACTACGAGGGGACGCGTTTATCACATAGGTGCTGAAGTCGGGAATCAATCCCACAATTTGATCCAACGAGATTGCGAGATTGCAGGTGACACACTAACTGAACATTTTGATTCAGGGGCAACTCATTCCTTAATTGTTATGGAATGTGTGAATCGTTTGAAGCTATCTATGTCTTTCTTGCCTTTTGATTTGGTTGTTTCCACACCTGCTAAGACTTTGACCCTAAATTCTGCATGTTTACGCTGTCCTGTAACTATTCATAATAGAGATTTCTTGGTTAATTTAATATGTTTACCCCTACAATCACTCGAGATCATTCTCGGCATGGATTGGATGTCGTATGATTATGTAGTCTTGGATTGTGCTTGCAAATTAGTTCTTTTTCCCGAACCTGGAGTCGTTCGGTATTTGACTGCTAACAAACTCGGAGTGTCGCTGAGAGAAAGAACTCAAGAGTTTCTATCATTGGCTAACGTGGGGGCAAAGATAGATGTGAGCATAGAAGATGTGGTGCTTGTCAAGGAATACCCGGACGTATTTCCAATAGAAATTCCAGGATTACCCCCAATAAGAGAGGTGGAATTCTTTATTGATCTACACCCAGGAACTGGACCTATTTCAATTGCACCGTATCAGATGTCGCCATTCGAATTAAGCGAGCTTAAGGGCCAAATCGAAGGTTTATTGGAGAAAGGATTTATTAGACCAAGTGTGTCGCCATGGGGAGCTCCGGTGTTGTTGGTTAAGAAAAAGGAGGGAAGTTCGCGCTTATGTGTGGATTATAGGCAACTTAACAAGGTAACTATTAAGAATAGTTATCCTTTACCACGTATCGATGATTTGATGGACCAATTAAGAGGAGTCGCGGTGTTTTTAAAGATCGATTTGAAGTCAGGATACCATCATATTCGGGTAAGAGAATGAGATATTCAAAAGACTGCTTTCAGAACCCGTTACGGACATTATGAATATCTTGTTATGCCATTTGGAGTTACGAATGCACCAGCAAATTTTATGGATTATATGAATATAATCTTTAGCCCGTTTCTGGATAAATTCATTGTGGTGTTCATCGATGATATATTGATTTATTTAAGAAGTGAAGAGGAACATGGAGAGCATTTGCGCCAAGTTCTTGAAGTTTTACGCGAGAAGCAATTGTATGCCAATCTGTCGAAATTCGAATTTTGGCTAGAAAAAGTGAACTTCTTAGGACATGTGATAACCAAAGAAGGAATCGCTGTGGATCTAGCAAGGATTGAGACAATCCTTGCTTGGAAACAGCCTCAGACTATCACAGACATACGAAGTTTTGTCGGACTGGCAAGATACTACAGGAGATTTATTTAAGGATTTGCTAAGATTGTAACTCCCTTGACACAACTCACTAGAATGAATCAGCTGTTTGCATGGACAGAGAAGTGTGAGGAAAGTTTTCAATTGCTTAAGGAAAAGCTGAAGACCTCACCAGTATTGGTCTTGCCACAACCAGAGGAACCATATGAGGTTTACTGTGATGCATCTCACCAAGGTTTGGGATGTGTTTTGATGCAACACAAGAAAGCTGTAGCCTACGCCTCAAGGCAATTGAAAACTCGGGAATGAAACTATCCTACTCATGACTTAGAGCTTGTTGCGGTAGTTTTTGCATTAAAGATCTTGAATATCTGCTTGCTGCGGTAGTTTTTGCTGCAGTGTTCAGTGACCATAAAAGTTTGAAATATCTGTTTGATCAGAAAAAATTGAACATGTGCCAGAGGAGATAGATGGAGACTCTCAAGGATTTTGATTTTTCATTGCGGTACCACCCTGGGAAAACCAGTATACTGGCTGATGCATTGAGTATGAGAAGTGTGTCAGTATCTTCAATGATAATGGCTAGACAACAAGAGTTGTGGAAAGCATTTAGAGATCTACACTTGGACGTAGAGTTTGCACCGGGAATTTTAAAATGTGGAATGATAAAAATTTCGAGTGGTTTACTCGAGGATATTGCGAATTCTCAAGATGACGCGTTAATCCAAGAGAAGAGGAACCTAATAGTGCAAGGAAAGACAATTGAGTTCAGGATTGAACCAGATAATATTTTGAGATGTAATGGGAGGATTTGTGTACCAGCCGTTGCAGATATGAGGAGAACAATTTTGGAAAAGGCTCATAAAAGCAAATTGAGTATTCATCCTGGAGCGACAAAGATGTCCCAGGACTTAAGACAGAATTACTGGTGGCCAGGAATGAAGAGGCATGTAGCGGAGTATGTATCGGCTTGTTTAACTTGTCAGAAAGCAAAAGTGGGACATCAGCGACCTACTGGAATGTTGCAACCTTTGGATATACCGGAATGGAAGTGGGATAGCGTTTCTATGGATTTTATAACCAGATTGCCCAAGACAAGGAGAAAGAATGATTCGATTTGGGTAATAGTGGATCGATTGACTAAATCCGCACATTTTTACCAGTAAAGACCACCTATATGGTAGATAAGCTGACGGAGATCTACATTGCTGAGATAGTGAGATTACACGGAGTACCATCGAGTATCGTATCAGACCGTGATCCAAAGTTCACGTCTCACTTTGGGGAGCGCTACATGAAGCATTGGGAACGAAACTGAAATTGAGTTCAACTTACCATCCGCAAACAGACGGGCAAACCGAGAGAACGAATCAGACCATGGAAGATTTATTGAGAGCATGTATATTGGATGATAGAGGGAGTTGGGATGATGTATTGTACCTACAACAATAGTTTTCACTTAAGTATTGGAATGGCACTCTCTGAGGCTTTGTATGGACGCAAGTGTCAGACGCCTTTATGCTGGTATAAGGACGGAGAAAGTATGATTGTAGGACCTGAGATGGTGGAACAGACTACAGAGAAGGTCAAGAGGATACAAGAGAAAATGAAGATTTCACAAGATCGTCAGAAGAGTTATGCGGACAAGCGTCTCAGACCTTTGGAATTCGAGCAGGGTGATCATGTATTTTTAAGGGTCACGCCTACAACTGGAGTTGGCAGAGCTATTAAATCAAGGAAATTGACTCTGAAATTTATTGGACCATACTAGATTACTGCACGAATTGGACCAGTGGCTTATCGGATTGCTTTACCTCCCATATTGTCCAATATCCACGACGTATTTCACGTATCACAGTTAAGGAAATATATTTCGGATCCGTCACATGTGATCGAACCAGACACAATTCAACTGAAGGATAACCTGTCATTTGAAGTATTACCTGTAAGAATTGAGGACAGGAAGATTAAACAATTGAGGAATAAGGAAGTCCCACTAGTCAAAGTGATTTGGAATCCGACTACTGGAGATGCGACTTGGGAACTGGAGAGTTAGATGAGGGAGCAACATCCGGAATTGTTTATCGACACGTAGTTTCGAGGACGAAACTAATTTAAGGGGGGTAGTAATGTAAGACCCGTAATTTTAAAATGAAATTATGGATTTAATTACAAGTATATTTTGGGATATTTGTAAAATATTTGATATATGTATATTTTTATATATATATATATATATTTTTGAGATTGAGTAAAATTATTGGATGAAGGATTATTTAATTTAATTACTAGTATTTAAATATCGGGCAGTTAATTAAGATTTTATCTGTCGACGTTATTGCGATGGGAGTAATTAGTTACTTGAGGGTCAAGTTTAATTATTTTATATATATATATATATATATATGAGGTGGCAAGAGTATGTGTATATATGTTTGCATGTGAGAAGCAAGGAAAAAAAAGGGAAAAACAGAAAATCAGAATCAGAAAGAAAGAGAAAACAGTTTCTTTCCTTTCCCTCACCTAACCGAGCTACCTTCTTCTCCTTCCTCTATTCAGTTCTGTTTGTGTTGGTAGTGAGAAGGGATACTCAAAACTCAAATTACTTGGAAATCCAAGCCTCGAATAAGAAAGTGTCAAGAAGGAAAGTTATTCCTCTCATCTTTTCGGTACTAGAGAACCAACTTTGGTAGCGACGACGCGAGCGGGAGTTTGGCCGATTTTAGTCGCGGTAACATAAACGAAAAAGAAATCGTAACAAAGGTAAGGGGCTCATTCCAACTTTCTAGATTACATATAGGGCTGTAAATGCAAGTTTGATGGATTGATTATTATGTTATGTTGTTAAAAACCGGGGATGATCATTGTTATGTTGTTGGAGTTAAGATGCATGCATGTTTGTGGGGACTGTTGTTGTTGTCTTGTTGTTGAGATATTGATGTCCTTGCATGTTGCTGTGGATGATCATTGTTATAATGTTGAAGATTAAAATGCATGTGGTAGAGATGATGCATGTTGGATGCAATTATTGTTGTTGTTCAGTTTTTTTGTTGTTGTTGCTGTTATTGATGTTGTTGTCCTTGCTGTTTTTGTTGCTGACTTGGTTGATGCATTGATGATGCTTTTGTTGTTGTGTTGATGAGTAAAATCATTAATGTTGTGTGGAGGACGTTCTGGGTTTTAGATTGCATTCCATTCTATTTTCGGTGAAGAGAAAACATAGCATGTTCATCCATTGCATAGTCAGGTGGTGACCGCGATGGGCACAGAGTTGATGTGGTGACCGTGATGGGCCGCGAAGTTAAGTAGTAACCGTGATGGGTTATAGAGTAGTTCCGCGTGTATTAGACGGTCTATTCTATCCGGGTTTCAGAGTGGTTTCGCTTGTATTAGACGGTCCATTCTATCCGTGCGAGGATTTAACTTCTGTGTATTTGGCCTGTGATAGGCTAATACACGTAAATGTAGTGACCGTGATGGGTTATAGAGTTGTTCCGCGTGTATTAGATGGTCTATTATATCCGAGTTTCAGAATAGTTCCGCGTGTATTAGACGGCCTATTATATCCGGGCTACGAAATAGTTCCGCGTGTATTAGACGGTCCATTCGATCTGTAAATCGTGTTGGTCCGTGAGAGACTGCACGTGTGCTAGTCCGTGAGAGATTGCACGTGTGCTAGTCCGTGATAGACTGCACCTTGGTAATTCCAAGAGTTGAGTACATTGACATATACATATTGCATTGGGATGGTTGACTTGTGAGTCATGATTTGATATGAGCTAATGAGTGGAAATCGAGGTGTGCAAGTATCTCATGAATTCTAAGTGCCAAATGAGTGTTGTGATTGTTGATTGTATCTGTACTTGCACCATGATTTATATGTTAAATTTATTGTTTTGCAAAGATGTAGACATTATACATTTTAATAAGTGAGCATACTTATTTATTACTGTTGTCTTAACATTGGAACATGCCATGAATGTATTTGTTATCTTTGACATAACTGCTATGTGGTAATTATTAATTTCGGTTGGTGACCCTTTACAATATTGTGGAAATTGGGCTTTGCCCTCATATGATACCCAAACCTGTGCCACCGACGGATACACTTACGACAGAGACGCTGTTAGTTTTCCTTGATCTTCACGTGCGAAGTATTTGTGGACAACGCAGATGGACGAGCAACTGGGGTGGAGACGAGACTTGTAGAGGATGCGGTGGAGACCGTGCTACTGTAGTTTTTGTGCATGATTAGATCAGACTAGACTTTTTGTACAGGGCCTAGTGCTAATGGTTGTACTTATTTATTTTGGAATAATTGTACATCTTTTCCGCACTCTGATAATGTTTTGTGGGTCCAGGATACAGTTTTAATGTATTTTATTTTGGTATTCTAGTGATGAATTTCCCAAAATTAAGTTTTTGGGCTATAATTATGATGTGGTTGTTTAATTATTTTTGTATTTTGAATTACGATGCAATACTATTTTCGAACGGTTTAATTTAAATTTATTTTAATTATTTTTGAATTAATTGGAAAATCCTTTTAATTATTTCGGTTGAAAGAAAAAAAAATATACACTCGCGCTGTTTAAAAACTCGGGGTGTTACACCCGTCCCTTCTCTTTTCTCTTCTTCTCTCTCACGCGCCTGCCGCACGTTAAGCTATGCCTCTAAGACCTTATCGCGCCTTCGGGATCGGCCTCCACAGTCCTCAAGCAGTGAGAAATCATTGACACGCCAAGGTATTTTTCTCCGATTTAGAGTTTTGTGATTTTAGGGTTTTATGAATTTTGGATTTTTTTATATGACTATATTTATATTAAATTGGTTGATTGATTATGAAATTAGGACTATTAGTAACACAAATGTGTTGTGAAATCATTGTTAGGGTTTTTATTTGTTTAAAATTGAGGATTTTGTATTGCTGATGTTCTGTTACTATAGAGCCTGCGTTTTTTTGTTTGCAATATATATATATTGGTATAAATTTCAATTTGGTAGGATTTTGCTATCCTATTTGATATATAAAATTACATTTTGTTAATCAGTTCATCGTTCCTCCGTTATTTGTTTGTCCTTCAATATATGGATGACTACCACCCATATCGTAGTTGGGTATTCAACGAGGGGGGTTGAAACCAGCCTTCGCAAAAGGTGTTGAAGAGTTTATAACGAAGTCAATAAGTCAAAATCAGTTTGTAAAAGATGGTGGCATCAGATGTCCTTGTCACAATTGCATGTGTAGCTGTGTATTATCTGCAAGTGAAGTCAAAGTTCACTTGTATAGGTTTGAGTTCCAACCAAATTATTGGTATTGGACCGAGCATGGTGAAGAAGCCCCACAGATTGACCCATAAAATGTTCCAAGTAGTAGTGGATGTATTGATAACGATGATCCATTTACGTTAATGCAACATATGGTCGATGATGCATTCGGTCCTACGTATGACTTCCAAAATTTGGGTGATGAGGGCAACGAGGAATAGATTAATGAAGAGCCCCTAAATGATGATGCTCAAGACTTTTATGATTTGTTAACTGCTGCAAACAAACCCTTATATGAGGGGGCTTCTGATTCAAAACTTTCAATATGCATGAAACTTTTAGTTTGCAAATCAAATTGGAATGTTTTGCAAAAATGTCTTGATTTCTTTGCAAGCATGCTTGTAGTTGTGCGTCCTTTTAAGGATTCACTTCCAAAAAAATTTTACCAAGCGAAAACATTGGTGACCAAGCTAGGTTTGAAGTCTATGAAAATTGATTGTTGTGTTAAATGGTGCATGTTGTACTACAAAGATAATAGTGCAGATCTAGAGTGTAGGTTTTGTCATGAACCTCGATATGTTCCTCGTAAGCCTGGGATAGGTAAGCACAAAGACATTCTAGTTAAGAGGATGTTCTATATGCCAATCACTCCTAGGTTAAAAAGATTGTATGCATCAATGGAAATTGTTGCCCAAATGAGATGGCATCAACATAATAGATCGAGTTCAGGCATTTTACGTTATCCTTCTGATGGGGAAGCTTGGAAGCATTTTGATGCAAGGTATCCAAACTTTGCAAATGAACCGAGAAATGTAAGGCTTGGTTTATGTTCTGATGGCTTCACGCCATACATTCAAGCATCTTCATCCCCATATTCTTGTTGGCCTGTTGTTGTGACCCCGTATAATCTCCCGCCCGAAATGTGCATGAGTAAACCATTCATGTTTTTGACTTGTCTCATACATGGACCATCTAACCCAAAAGCAAACATTGATGTGTATTTACAACCGTTAATAGATGAGCTTCAACAATTGTGGAGTGAAGGGGCTTTGACTTATGATATTTCCATGAAACAAAACTTTGTAATGAGGGCAGCCTTAATGTGGACGATTAACGATTTTCCTGCTTATGGCATGTTATTTGGATGGAGTACTCAAGGTAAGTTGGCATGTCCGGTGTGTATGGACGGAAATAAGGCTTTTACCTTAAAATATGGTGGCAAAAATTCATGGTTCGATTGTCCCCGTCGTTTCTTACCTCATAATCATCCCTTTAGAAGAAGTAAAAAATGGTTCACTAAAAATAGGGTTCTTAAGGATGAACCTCCTCCAATATTGACCAGTGAAGAAGTATGGAGTTGGGTTCACAATATTCCACGAGTGATAGATAATGCAGTTTCTAAATTGTTTGGATATGGAGTTAGCCATAATTGGACTAAACGAAGCATATTTTGGGATATTCCATATTGGAAAGATAATTTATTAAGGCATAATTTAGATGTCATGCACATAGAAAAAAATTTATTTTATAATGTGTTTAACACTGTCATGAATGTTAAGAACAAGATTAAGGACAATGAAAAAGCAAGAATGGACTTGGCCATCATTTGCCAACGTAGCAACTTGGAGTTGGTTCCACATAACAATGGAAAAATGACAAAACCTAAGGCAAATTATTGCCTTACCTCTAATGAGGCAAAGAAAGTTTGTAAATGGATAAAGGAGCTTAAGATGCCAGATGTGTATGCTTCTAACTTTGCAAGATGTGCAGATGTTAATAAAGGACAAATGAATGGGATGAAAAGCCACGATTGTCACATATTTGTAGAGTGTTTGCTTCCATTTGCATTTAGTTTATTGCCTGACCATGTGTGGAAACCACTAACAGAATTAAGTCAATTCTTTAAGGGCTTATGTAGCAATACCTTACGACATGATGAATTGGTCAAATTGGGTGAAAATATTCCATTCATCATATGCAAACTTGAAAGAATCTTCCCACCAGGATTCTTTGATTCAATGGAGCATCTTCCAATTCACCTCCGAATGAGGAAAAACTTGGTGGTCCAGTTCAATATCGATGGATGTATCCATTTGAAAGGTATTTTATATTCATTATTAAGGATTTCATTTTTTTTCTAGATATTTCCACATTTATTAAGTTATTGGTCTCATTTTTCCAGAATGATGAGTGATTTTAAGCGCACAGTGAAAAACACGGCTAGAGTGGAAGGCTCAATATGTATGTCATACTTACATCGAGAGACAACATAATTTTTTTCCCACTATTTCAAAACGATCTCTTTGTTTGATAGAAGCAAACATAATGAAGCTGCAAAATTAAATGATGTCGTCACAACAACACTGTCAATTAGCAATCAATTAGGACGTCCTAGTGGGAAGGCCCAAACATATCGATTGAGTGATGTTGAAAGAAGATATGCTCATGTACACATCCTCATCAATTGCAACGAGTTCAAGCCATATATTGAGTAAGAAGCCTGAAAGCACACACCCCAAATAATTATCAAATATATGTAATAACAATTTTATCATTAGTGTCAGCGCCTTTTTGCACTATAATCCCATTATTGAAGAAGATCTTATATCTCAAACTCGTATACATGGAGAATTCCCAAAATGGTTTTGTGTGTATGTAAATGCTTTATTGAAGTTTGTTGCAAATAAATAAGAACTTCTCACTTAACTATTGTGAATATCATGTTTGTATAGGCCAATGACAAGGCAAATGATGTGACCGACCCTAACTTGTTATCATTAGCTTGGGGTCTTGACTTAATGTTCAAAAGTTGGAACAAGTATTACATTAATGGGTACAGATTTCACACCAAAGCTTGGTCTCATGGTAAGAAAACCATAAATAGTGGAGTTTATGTAAAAGGTGTTACTGGAGGAGGAGAAGATGATTTCTACAGAGTCATCCAACATATCTTCGAGTTAGAGTATTACAAATTGCCTCACAGGGTAGCCTTGTTTTATTGCCAATGGTTTGATCCTAGACGGAACAGAGGAACCAAAGTTCATCCATAATATGATATTGTAGATGTCAAGATGAATCGGAAATATGATCTCTATGATCCCTTCATAATTGCACAAAAAGCTAGACAAGTGTATTATGTACCCTATCTTGAAATGTAAACCGATAAGCATCACTAGTCTGCAGTTATCAAAACAAAGCCTATGGGTCGTGTAGAGGTGGACAACGTCGATGAGGACATGCGATATCAAGATGAAGATATGGCACATGTTGAACAATTAACTGAAATTGAAGAATTGGTTGGCTTGCATGATGAAACACATAACGATGAAGAAGTCAATGTAACGTTTGTTCCAAATATTCCAATTGATAATGATAGTGATATGGATGATGAAGATGGGGATGATTGTTCAATTGACGTTTGAATTTTTAGTAAGTATAAATAACATTTGATTATTTGTATAAATCTTCATATTCTACCTTTTTTTATATATTATTTTTTCTATTGTTGCTTGTAGAAGGGTATTTTGCTAGGGAGTTCGATTCTTTAAAATGTGGATGCCTTGTGGTGCATTAAAATATATTGCTGGTGAAAAGTACATGTAACTTGACAGAATCTAATACATCAAGCTTATGAATTGTGTAATGTGCTAATTACTAATTGTAACTTGTAAAGATACTTGTGCTTTTTTTTAGGTGGTTTATCATATATATATCAATGTTGGATTGAGACTTCAAAAAATATCAAATGTTTTATTTTATTGCTTTTGATGAATAAATGTTATTATGTTTGCACTGTGAAGTGTTTATAAACAGAAATTGAAATTGACCAATGTATGTGCCTCTATATAGTTTTGCTTTCTATTTGTTATGTAAAATTCCAAAGTTAAAAGAATCTGTTTCTGAGGCACATATTTGATTTTATTCTTTCTTATTTGCATGTAATTAATCTTGCTAGTGATATTGGAATTTGATTTCAGCTCTGATTTTATATTATGTGAGCTTCCTGTTATTTTCTGAGATTGATTGCAATGCAGTTAATTAGTTATGTAAGTAAAAGAAAATTTTACCAATTAAAACTGCAACTTTGTTGACTGCAAAATCAGTAGTCTAAGCTATTGGATATGGATGGTAACAATTGTGTAAGACCCTTAATTTTTAATTAAAATTATGGAATTAATTTTAAGTGTATTTTGGGGATATTTGTAAAATATTTAATATATGTATGTTTTGAGTAAATATATATATATATATAAATATTTATTTTGGAAGATGAATTAAAATTATTGGATTAAGAATAAATTAATTTAATTACAAGTAATTAAATTAAGGGACAGTTAATTAAGGGATTAGCGGCTAATTGCGACGAGACGGGTAAAGTGCTGAAAATCAGACAAGTGTCGGGTGAGGTGGCACCCACACAAGCCTATAAATAGGAGTGAGAAGGATGGTGAAATCAGAACACCATTCCTCCTCCCTCACTGCCCATACTGCATGTAACAGTACCCCTTTTCCCTCCCATTCTGTTCTGCTTCCAGTTCACGATTTCAAAAGAGAAGAGAGGGAGTTCCTCAAAAGTGCCATTAGTTGGAAACCTAGGCACCAAACCAGAAAACCCCCAGTACAAAAGTTGTTCCCCACATCATTACGGAGCTAGAGAACCCAGTTTCGTAGCAGCAAACGCAAGCGGCAGTTTCACCGATTTTTGACCCGTAAACGGGAACGACAGCAGAAACGAGAGAAGTAGCAGAAAACGCAACAAGGGTAAGGGCACCTTCCAATTTCTAGTTGCATTCTAGGACTGTAAATGTATGTTTGGGGTGTGGTTATATTTGAGTTTCTCTTTTGAAAAATAAACTGTTTGCATGACATTTTTTAAGATGAAAGAAAATGCATTCTGTTGAGGTTTTAAATAATCTGTGTTGTTGCTGTTTTGCTTATACAACATGTCTGTTTTGGCTGTGGAAAAACTGAAAAATGTCTTGCTTGTTATTTTGAAGTTGATCAAAATGCATGTTGAGAAAACTGTGTGCATGTTGTTTTAAAACCTGAAAATTTCATTCTGTGATGTTTAATGATCTGTGAGATACAACATTGTTGTTCTGCTTGTGTGAGAAAGCTGGAATATGCTTTGCATGTTGTGTTGGTTGTGTAAGCATACTGGAGAATACCATGCATGTTGTTTTGGAGGTGCTTGTTCTGGTTCTGGATGATTCTGATGTTGATCATTCTGTTTCTGTTTTCTGATGATTCTGGTGTTGATCATTCTATTTCTGCTTCTGATGATTCCGGTGGTGACTATTCTGTTTATGTTTCTTGATGTTCTGGTGTTGATGATTCTGCTTCTGTTTTTGTTTTGAGTGATTCTAGTGATGTTGATGTTTTCAAAAGAAATGGGATTTTAAATGATGAAAGTGTTTTCTGGAAAAGTGATGAATCTGTTTTAATGTTTGGTTGTTTTTTAAAAAGAAACAGTTTGAGATGTGTTGAAGCCTCAGGAAAAATTTCACTGGTTTTCGAAGGTGTATTCGAATACAACATGTGTGTACTCGAATACAACCTGTCAAGCTTCTTTTTTACTTAAGTTTTCAAACTTGTATTAGAATACGAGCCCCTGTATTCAAATACAGAGGGAAGATTTTTGCTTCTGACTTAGCATCTGTATTCGACTACGACCATGTCGTATTCGAATACATAAGTGAAATTTTAACACTGTATTCGCATCTGTATTCGACTACAGGCATGTTGTATTCGAATACAAACTGCGGATTCTCACTAGTTTTAGCTTCTGTATTCGAATACAAGGAATGTGTATTCGAATACAGATTCCGGTTTTTCCAGAAACTCAATTTTTAGCTTCTGTATTCGAATACAAGGAAGTTGTATTCGAATACAGATTCGTGTTTTCCAAAAAATCAAGTTTTAAACTCTGCCATGTGAATTTTAAAGTGTTGTGGAAGGTTTGAAACGATTTAAAATGAAGTATTTGAATAAATTTGAAGAGGAGATGATGATGTTTTGGAAACCTTTAATGACCTGGGAGAAAATGCTGAATTTACAATGTTTTATCTTCTGTATTCGACTACATGCATGCTGTATTCGAATACAGAATGATGAATTTGCAGTTTCATGCTTCTGTATTCGAATACAAGGGAGCTGTATTCGAATACAAATTCGTGTTTTTCAGAAATTCCAAGTTTTTCAACATTGTTTATGAACCCTAAGTGTTGGGGAGTATTGGGATGGTTTATGATGAATTAAAATGGAACTTTTGTGATAGTTTGAAGTGGTGGTGATGAAGTTTTTGAGACTTTACTGATGTAGTGGAAAAACATTGGTTTTGCACTGTGACAACCTTTGTATTCGAATACAAGGAAGCTGTATTCGAATTCATAGTGTAATTCTGCACTGTTTTTGGCTTCTGTATTCGAATACAGCTCTGTATTCGAATACAGATTCGTATTTTCCAGAAATCTCAGTCTTAAACACTGTTTTATGAATTTCTAGAGTTGGGGGAAAGACTTATGATAATTAAGAATGGAATTTTGAGATAATGTAAAGTGATAATGTTTGCTGGAATGTTTAATCATTGATGTGTCGATGATGAAATTAATTGTGTTGAGATGTTTTGGGGAAATATTGGAAAGGCTGAGTTTTTATGATATCGCATACTGTTTTCAGTGAAGAGAAAACATTGCATGTCCATGCATTTCATAGTCAAGTGGTGACCGCGATGGGCCACAGAGTAATGCGGTAACCGTGATGGTCCGCGAAGTTAAGTAGTAACCACAGTAGTGGGCTACAAAATGGCCGCGTGTTCGTGGTGGTCCATTCTATCCGTGCGAGGATTTAACTTCTGTGTATTTGGCCTGTGAGAAGCTAATACACGTGAAAGTAGTAACCGTGATGGGTTGTAGAGTGGCCGCGTGTTCATCGTGGTCCATTCTATCCGGGTTCGGAGTGGCCGCGTGTTTGTGGTGGTCCATTCTATTCGGGCTACGGAATGGCCGCATGTTCGTGGTGGTCCATTCAAATACGTAAAACGTGCTGGTCTGTTGAGCGACTGCACTGGTGCTGATTTGTTGAGCGATTGCACCCTGGTCTTGAGGGCCGTTAAAGTCAAACATATTTAAAACGTGCTGGTCTGTGGAGCGACTGCACTGGTGCTTATCTGTTGAGCGATTGCACCCTAGTCTTGAGGGCCGTTGAAGTCAACCATATTTAAATTGTGCTGGTCTGTTGAGCGACTGCACCTTGGTAATTCCAAGAAATTGTATACATGAGCATATACATATTGCATTGGGGGATTGACCGGTGGGTCACGATTTGGTTATATGATGATGGTTGGAAATTGATGTGTGCGAGTACTTTATGAAACCTGATTTTTTGATAAATGATTGTGATTGCTGAAGTGTTGGATGTACTTACCACATATTTTCCATTTTAATTGATTGTTGTTTTGAAAAGGATACATGTCACGAAATTTCAAAATGAGCATCTTTATTTTCATCATTGTTATACGATATGCCATGCATGTATGTGTTGCTGTGAGATATATGCTATGTGCTTATTTGTTAATTTCGGTCGGTGACCCTTCCTATTATATTGTGCAAATTGGGCTTTGCCCTCAGATGATACCCGAACCCTTTCTACCGACGGTTACACTAACGACAGAGACGTCGTTAGTTTTCCTTGATCTTTACGCACGACATATTTGTAGACGACGCAAAGGGGCGGACAGCTGGCCGGAGACGAGACTTGTAGAGGATGCGGCGGAGACTGTGCTACTGTAGCTTAGTGCATGATCAGTTAGAGTTGATGTATAGGATTTTGAACTGGAAAATGTAATTGGTTATTTTGGGAATTATTGTATAACTTTTCCGCTAATATTTTTCCACACTGATATTTCCTATTAAGATCATGACACTATTATCTTCTGAAATATATTAGTGTTATTATTAATTTCCAAAATTAAATACTTAGTGATATTACAATGAATTACGTTCATCGATTAATCTACGACGTACTATGTTATGAAATGAATTAAAGGAAATTTTATTTCAATCTTTTTGAATTAAATCGGGAAACAATTCTTTTACTTATTTATTATAAAAAAAAAAATACACTCGCGTTGTGCTTTAAACTCGGGGTGTTACAAATTGCACCTAGGAATTCCGTCGAGGTTGTTAAGGATATGACTTGCATGTTGTATTGATTGCTTGGTAAGTGTGTTGTAAGATGTGAATAGGAAAATTATAATCATGAATAACACCAAAATTGTTAAACATACTTGAAATAACCAATTGTACCATGCCTATTATCAAACTTATATAGATTACATACTCTTAGGAAAACATATTGCCAATTCTCTTTTTTCATTGAATATTTGGTGTTCCTCTGAAATCACAACACCACATCATTGTAGGCACTGCACTACTAATGTAAAATCACGTCACTTAGCTGCCAATTTATGATTTTGTTTTTCTAAATCCTTATATGTTATACTAGCATTCAAGAACTATTATCAAGCTTAATATTTTCAGCAACAAGTATGATATTGCAGCATCATTAATTCTCACCTAATTATAGGGTAAAATTGGCATTCATAAACTTCTACATATACAAGTGATAAATTCAATAATTATTTTCAAACAAAAACCAAGAGAAAATGAGTGAAGTTGTAGGACTTGCCTTAAAAGCTATGTTGTTGTCATTATCAATGACTAAAACAAGCGGTCTTCTAGTAAACGGTAGAAAGTCAGATGGATATATGCAGTTTGATCCTGAAAGTGGTCTCAAGAATGATATATTGTAGCTTAGACTACTGATTTTGCAGTCAAGAAAGTTGCAGTTTTAATTGGTAAAATTTTCTTTTATTTTCACACCTATGTCTTGCCACTAGCATATTGTTCTGAAACCTAAATTTTCTATTAGATTAGACTATATATATTGTTCTGACACCTTTCTGATATTGAGATACATTTTCTTGACTGAAATGTGGCTGCAATGGTACATCACATATTGTTCTGACAACTTTATGTTGTTTTAGCATATAGAACTACCTTTCTTGACTTAATGTTTATACCTGGAACTGAAACAGCTTCCCCGTTTCCTTTTGATTATTTGTGTTTAATATTGTGTGTGCTAATTGTTTTTATTCATCTTATTTTTTATAGATGGCTCCAAAAGAAAAGATTAGACTCAAGCTTCCATTGAAGAAAAATCGCATGATTTTACCGCATAAGGTAACTCAAGCAGCTCAGCAGGTACAAGCAATAATTGATCAATTGCCACTAGATGCCAATGTCACTACACCAACCTCACAATATGTGTGACATCCCACCCAACAACATGTTAAGCCTCCTACCCAACAAGTTGCAGTGCTTCCACACCCACCTAGTAAGGTGCATCAATCTAAACCATTTATAGTGCTGATCCCCACACCGGGTTTTGTCCCAGAAGACATCATTTCCCCAACTGCTGATCTTTCTCTGTCACAACCAATATATTGTGTAGATACAATTTAACACATTATAACTTATTTGTAATGTAATGTTGCAGGAGAAATTTGCTTGGTTTCCTGAGCACAATTTTCAAATTAAGAATATCTTCGATACAAAAGGATCAATGTGTCTGATATGTTGATGCAAGTGAGAAAGAAATGCAAGTGTCCAACTTGGATGGGTGAAACTGTTTGGAATGATCTTCAGAAGATATGGATGGATCCGTCATATAAGGAGATATCAAATCGAGCTAAGAAAAATCATGCTCTTCTAAAGGAGGAGTTGTCCATACTAGTGGATCTATATCCATTGCTGAACATACCATTCGGATGGTACGTTTTCTATGTTAAAATCTTCAATGTATAACCATTTAATGTTTGGCTCAAGGACATGCCTACTATTTACTATTTTTATTGTTTTATTGTGGTTTTGCTTCAAATGCATAGAGCTATTTTGCTGAAATATTTTGTTGTTTTTCTTTGCTGGTGAAATGTGGCTCTCATCTTATTCACAGTTCTGCTGGTTTTTATTTTTTGTAAGGCTGAAGAGTTAGGTAGAGAGCCCACATTGGATGAGGTCTTTTTAAAAACTCACACTAAGAAGAAGGACAACTCTTGGGTTGATGAAAGAGAAAAAAAAACATATGTAAGAAATATTAAATAATTCATTATTTCATTTGTATATCTTGTAAAAGTAGTTTGATTATGTTACATTATTTTCTATTTGAGCAGGAAACATATCAAGGTAAGTTGCAGCAGGCCTCCAAAGGTGGGGAAACATCTAGTAGTTGTAGCCAAGTGGTTAATGCAGAAGCTCGCTTAGACATGTGGGTCCAATCTGTTGGGGGAAAGAATAAAGGGCGTATTTATGGTGCTGGAGATAGATCCTCCCTTTATAGACCAGGTGTCGTAAGTCTAGTCCCAAATTCTCGTCCATCTAGAGATTGCACCAATGTCTTGTCTTAGCACTCTAATGAGATAGCTGCATAGATAGCAGCATTTGAGGAGCGAGCAAAAGCAGCAGAACAGGAGGCACGAGAGGCGCTAGAGGAGCTAAGGAAAGCAGAGCAACATTGACAAGAGGAGGTTCAACAAACAGAGCAATATACTATAGAGCTCCAGATGCAGCTAGCAACATTGGCAAAAAGTGTTGCTTCCATACAGGCTGAGTCCTCCCGTCGTCGTCATCCATATTATAAAGAGGACGAGTCTAACAATGATGACGAGGAGTAGTAATACTGATTTCAGTGTCAATTTTATTTAGTAGTTATGACTACATATTTGGCTTAGACTTGTAGGCATTATCTATATATATTCTGCGATAGTTCGTTATGTGTATTTTTAAACTTATGATAGTGACAGTGTGCTTATTTTGAGAATTTTGGTATTGTAAATTGTCCTTATTTTGAGACTTGTGGTAGTCCCAATGTGTATTTTGAAAACACTATTTATATAAAACTTCACTTTGTTTTGACAATGATGTTTTAATATGCTTATAATTTATTTTAAAAATACATTAAAAAAATACAAGATTGAGTAGAATACAAAATAGAATGAAAATCATATTTTCATTACCCACGAAAATTCCATGAGTAAATGATAATTTACCCACAAACATGTCATGGATAAAATTTTAAATATCAAATAGAAATCAGTAGAATTTTTACGGATTGTTCGTGGGTAATGTTACTTGTGACTTTTCCTTCGATAAGTATTTGCGTTTTTTCACACGGAAAATCTATGGGTAACTTTACCCACGGAGAATCGGTGAGTCATACTACCCACGGAAATTCCTTAAGTAATTGTATCCCACTGCTTGTCTGTGGGTAAATATTTACCTACGAGCAAAATAACTATGAACCTGTGTCTGTGGGTAATCCGTGAGTAATTTTAAGTTACCTAGGGACTTTCCGTGGATAAAGATAAAATCTATCGTAGATAACAATTTTTCTTGTAGTGATCAGTTCTCTTGATTCTAATTCCATGCATGTCAAAAATTTTCATCCTTCTTCCATCTTCAAGTC
This sequence comes from Cicer cuneatum, assembly GCA_037974295.1. Taxonomy (NCBI): domain Eukaryota; kingdom Viridiplantae; phylum Streptophyta; class Magnoliopsida; order Fabales; family Fabaceae; genus Cicer; species Cicer cuneatum. The sequence goes on along the minus strand of JBBPBO010001985.1, from coordinate 50,059,698 downwards.
ATATGCTTTCTATCAAGAGGTAATTCATTATAAACATCACCTTTTCTTCCTTGCTCTTATGAAATCTTTTACTAATTATATTATCTCTTGCATATATATGTTTCCTCGAAATTCTCATAATTTCCCCCTCCAATTTCAAGGCCATGGATGTTAGTGGTGAAGGTTGGGATTTGATCATCATCTTCCTCCAAACAATTAGCTCACTTCAAGCAAGGTCAAGCTTGATAAGCATGAAACTTATCTCCTCCTCTTTGTTCTTAATTTTGGGGCTCATCATACATATGCATATACATTACTTATAACAATAGATGAATATCAAACCAAGATAAAGATTTGTTTGAGATTGCAAAATAAGTATTTGAATAATATTTTGTAAATTATGAAGCTTATATAACAAAGGTTCTAAAATGGTTATATATGAACAAGTTATATCAATTTTGTATTTTCAATGTTGTAAGGTCACAAATTGTTATAGCTCGAGAAAATGATGATTACTATTTGGTCACAAAGTACCACATATTATCGAAATCAAATGCTAATGTATCTTGCTAATTATTAATTTGTTGTAAAAATATCATTTGTTGTTAATTTATTAGCCATGTGTACTTCTTTGGAACAGAGTCAAGTATATATTTTGTTATCTTAGATATGCAAGTTATTTGTTTAATGCTCATAATGGTATAGATCACAAACAAATTATTTGTTTACACGAGGAAGTACAACCATTTCATGAAGATCTATTAAACAAATCACAACAACAATATCATCAAATTATAAGGAAATTCAGCACTACATGAGGCAAGTTAGGAATGTGTTTGGTTGAAGCATGTGATTCCTCAAATACAAGAGATTTATGGTTTTTCTATTGCAAAGACTCTACAGAAATAATATCTCATGCACTTATGTTTTGAAGAAGATTATAATAAGGAGAAAGAAAACACCATTTTACAAAGTCAATATCAATCAAAACTTTTTAGCAAAAGATCAATCTTCGTTGTCTCATATATTATAATCTATATAAGGGAGAGAAATAAACATATGTTGCACTCTTTTTTCCTTCACCAATGTTTTGTTCCATTAGATTTTCCTAGAAAATTTTTTAACAAGGCAATTTCCTCACAAAGGATGTTGTAATCTTTTTCCTTCACTAGGGTCTTTTTTCACTGGGTTTTTCCTAGTAAGATTTAAACAAGGGACATACTCAATGGACAAATAAGGAGGAGTGTTATGAGTATAGTACTTAGTGGATGTCCACTTCTAATTCCTTCCACATTCCTATAACTCTCATTTCATTAGTGAGTAAGCGGATCTATTAAGTGCTAGTGATATTTGATATTATGGTCATTTACTCGTCCTTTTATAATAGTCGGTGGCCTTACTTATTGCTAGTGGTCTTTATTTCCAGTGTTAATGTATTGATTCACATACTTGTAACCTACTATTTTTGTGTCTTATAAATAGGACTCATTGTTTGTAAATGAGACAACTTGAAAAACACAATACAAAGTATTTATTCGTCTATTTCCCTTTCATCTTTATTCTTCTATATCTTGTTATCATTTTGGTTAATTTCATAATATATATTAAATACTAGCAAATATTGTTAAATCAAGTATTAGCGTACCTAACAATTTATGAAACATTGAAACAAGTACAAATGTGAATTATTAAAATAAATTATTTATAAAAATATTGGAGAGTTATACTTTTCAACTATTTAGATGTCTCTATGTTCCAAGGCAAGTCTAAAGAACAACATTTGTAACCAATATTTAATAAGACCAAAGCTAAGTCATTAGAGGTAAAAACTCTCTTCTATCTATAATGAGAAGAATTATAATGAGGGCAACCCTCTATTTATGGCATGCATGAGCATTCTTTCCAAGTTTACATGTAGTCTATTTCCTTACTTAAGCAAGTTGATTCTAGAATCATCAATTGGTCTTAACACATTGATTAAAGGAAGTTGATCACAATTTCTTGGAAGAAAATGTTAAAGTAGAAATGTCGCTTTACAAAGAAGGGGAGTTTGAATTGTAAAGCTGTCTTTTAAAAATTTCCTGTTAAAACTTTAAAATAACTCAAGATTGATCTTGGTTAATAAAACAGAAAATGGAGAACATTCTTCTTTCTGGAAACAAAAAATGGAGAACGTTCTTGGTTAGTTTTGAATGGAAGAATGATCCTGATAGTAAAAAGCAGAAAACGAATAACGTTCTTGGTTTGTTTTAAAAATAGAAATTGTTTTTTAACTTAAGTAAATAAAGAGCTGAAATTAAATAGAGATAGGGAAGAGATAACACACAGAGATTTATCCTGGTTCACCCAACCAGGGCTACGTCCAGTCCTCACAACCGTGAGATGTTCCACTAAGTGTTAAAAACAAAGAACCTTCTTGGTTTTACAGCACCTACCTCCGATCAGCCTTGATCTGTTACAAACGTCAATCTTTTCCACCTAGAAAGAGATTCAATCAGATCACCTATCAACCCTTGATAGGATTTTTACAACTCACCTTTTAACCTTAAAAGGATTTTTCTAAACAACTCACTCAAGCTATAAACAAGCCTTATAGTCTTGAGCTTTACACAATAATGATAAAGTGTTTAACATAATCTGTTTTGACTCAACTTTTGTTTGAGGTTAGATTCTTTCAAGATGTTTCAGTAAGCTAAAGATAATGAATTCGAAACTGAAGGTTACTAATTTCTTGTGAGACTTTCAAGTATGAATTTGAATGATTGATGATCTTTTCTTTTTGCACTTGAATGTCGTGTTTTTCACTTAAGGTGTGAGGTTCCTTTTATATACATTTTAGGAAGTCCTTGTCAGCTTAAAGTAGTCGTTGGAAGGATTACCTTGGTCAAGGGGTAGATTAAAATAATCATTCTTTAAAGAGACTTTTGACCAAAGCTTTTCTCCTTTTTTGACTTGAGGAGTTTATGATATTTGTTTATTTGATGTCATATGATCTGTACTTTGCTTGAGGATCACTTTGATCATGATAATATGTGTCACAATGCGATGTTGTAGTCTCAAGAGCGTTCTTGGTCTGCTTCAGAAGCTGGAGAACGTTCTGGTGCAGTATGACATAAACTGGAGAATGTTCTGGAGCCTGGAGAATGATCGTTTTTTCAACTGATTATCCTATTTTGCCTTGATTTAAATCTTTTCTCCTTAGATCTTTTAGAGTACTTCTTTTGCTATTATTAAAGCTGCATATCCCATGTATATGTACTGGCAATCCATTCCTAATAAGCACGATCTTTTCTTGCATAAAAATCTGGTTCGAACAGTCTTGATGAAGCGAAAAAATCCTGGAGAACGTTCTTGGTTTTTCCAGAAAAAGTCCAGAACATTCTTGGTTCTTGGCTGTCCATTTTTAGCTTATTCTTTAAACTGATTTTGCTTGCTTTTGTTTAGTACCTATCTTGGATTAATATACTCAAATACACATGTTAAATAACACATAACTTAGAATCATAATTAGAGTCTTTAATTAATCTTTGTTTGTTTTCATAAAAACTCTTTAATTGAGATTTTGTCTTAACAAATGTGTTCTCCTTTAGTTGGGCAGGTTTATATTTTAGGCCCATCAGACTAGTCAACAAAGTTGTAATGCAAAAGTTGAACTGATATTGTGTTCATGAGAATCCAATGCTTCAAAATTGATAATCCCATTAGCTACCATATTTCATCTTCTATTTGAAATAGTATCAAATATTATATTGAGTTTGTTAAGTTTCATTATACTTGGATCATTGGCGATGATACTAACATCAATTTCTAGACTAACAATTAGCTCCATGAGACCAATATTGTTGATCAATTAAATTTTCCTCTTAACATAAGAAAGAACCTCTCAACCAAAGTAAGTAATTCTATAAGTAACAGAGTTTGGTTAATCCTTAAAGTTATTACTAATCATTCCCCCAACCTCGTGAGGGAACTTTTAGTTATAGTTTTGTCTATTAATTTATGTAAGAATACCTTGTTGTGGTCAAACTCCTCTGATGGGCAGCTCACTTTAAAAAATTCTTTTTCATGCATTGTGGAATTGGTAATCCAACTTCTTAGGAGATGCTCATTTGGAAACCTTTTATTCCACCCTCAAAATCTTTTTTTGATTTAGAGATTTCAATAAACTTCCAATCAATTAAAAGTTAAGGTCTAAATTTTGTGTAACAATTTCTATGTATATTCTTTGTGATGTCATGAAGGAAACTTTTGCTCATCTTATGGGGCTAACTTTCCTCCAATTTAGATATGTTGGGTGGATCCCTCTTCAAGTGAGAGCCCATGCCAAATAAAAAAAAGAAAAAGAAAAGAAATAAGAATGTGTTTGTTAATGGGTCTTACTCATGTGTTTAATTAAATGATTATATATATAATCCCTAATATGCAAAAAAAAAAAAGGAAGTGGTCGTGAACACTGAGTTGCAAAAATAGAATGTTGAACTATTATAAGAAAACGAAGTATGCACTAGAAAGAATAAGATTTTGGAACCAGTGGTGGATGTTGGTTCGACAAACGTTCTCTGTTTCAGATAAAATTTTAGTATGTTATTCATTCCATTGAATTTTTTATTCGAATAATTTTTATTAATAGTTTTGTCTTTTTTGAGAGTCAGTTTGTGATATCCAGTTTGCGAATTTTTTATTCGAATAATTTTTATAGGGTGATGATTGTTGTTCTCTAGTGTTACTAGGAGAACATTTCTTTGGACTCATTACTAGACATAGTGAAGTTATTTAGTTTCCCTTGCTTTGAAAAGTTTTCCACATTAAAATTTACGATGTATGATTTATAGCTTTTTTCTTCTTTTATTGCTATTATTATTGGTATTGGTTGGAAATTTATGAGTTAAGGTTCCCCAAAAAATAATTAATTTAACGAGCTTTCGTTGTGTGCTCTGGTTCCAACAACTGGAGTTAGAGCTTCGGTTCTCTTGTGGTAAATTATGGAAGTCAATACAACTTGCTTGGTGAGCATGAATGAGTCAAATTATGCCTTCTGGAAAAGTAAGATGTTTGGAACCAAGTTGGTTCTTGCAATTAAAGTTTTGATGTTAACAAATGTATTTTATGAAAATAACATATTTGACTTAGAAGAAGAATGAAAAATGTCACAAGAAGAATAGATCAGAGGATGACGTTACCAGAAGTAGAAATCAGAGGATGACGTCACCAGAGGATGTCACCAAAAAATGACGTCACCAGAAGCAGAAATCAGAGGATGATGTTGTTGGAACCAAGTTGGTTCTAAGTACTTAGGATTTTGATGCTTACAAATGTACTCTATGTAAACTTATTTTGTACTTTGAATTATTAAGTTAAATGCCCCAGAAACTGAAGGAATCAGAAGCAGTGATAAAAGGATTCCAGAAAAATGAATTCTAGAATGACCAGAAGATACTCCAGGAATGTCAAAACATGACCAGGAGATATCTTTGATGGCCCAGATCAGAAGGAATAAAAATCAGAATGAAACATGGATCATACCATTGGAAAGCCTGCCAGAAGGAGAGTTGTTCCAGACAAACAGGAATCAAATATCAATTTTATTCCAGAAGTTATTCTGACCAGAAGATGGCCTGGCAGTTAAAAATTACACAGTCCAGACTTGTTCCATACTTGTTCCAGACTTGACTAGAAGGTATGTTTATGAGTCCAGAACAAGAGGATCAATCCAGATTTGGCCCAGACCATAAGATAGCATGATTCAGGGCATGGAACTAAGTCCAGACCAGAAGAAATGAATTCCATAATCAATCCAGACCTGGTCCAAAATCAAAGGTAAAATGTCCAGACTGAAATATTTTTTGTTCAAGTTAATTTCAGTTTGTTCTAGACCAAATTCCAGAATCTGTCCAGATCAGAGTAAAGAATTCCAGATCAATGGTTCAGAATTAATTATTTGGTCCAGTGATGGTCCAGATCAGAAAATCAGACCATGGCCCAGTGTTGGCCGAAATCAGAGGGACAGGATGAGCAGTCCAGCAAAGGCCGAGTTCAGAGGATTATAGCTTATCAGGTGCGCATCCAGGATGGCCGAAATCAGAAGATCAGAGGGTCAGGAAGTGTGGTCCAGGGAAGGCCGAAATCAGAGAATCACAGCATAACAATCAGTATGGTCTAGATGTGGACTAGCGCATGAAGATCCAATGGTCCAGATTTAATCAGGAAAATTATATGGTGGAGAATTTAATTTATTTTGATCAAAGGATTGAAAAGATTTGTTACAAAAATAAAGTGAGGTGTTGTGGAATTTAGGAGCTGTGGCGGGAAGGAACCAATTGATTTAATTGGCCAGTTATTTTGAAAGGAAATCTGAAGATATGTTTTTTATTTATATGAAGCCCAATTGGTCAAGTTATTTTTACAGAGAATCCAGCAAGATTTAGCTCGAATTTAAGCATTGGAAGAGGCCCAAATCTGCATCTATAAAAGGAGGCTCAAGGAAGAATACTAATCATCGAAAATCACAAAAGAGTCATACACTTCAAAAGCAAACACTCTCAAATTTTCATAGAAGTCAATTGTGAGTCTCAATTTTCAAGAAGCAAGTACTCTTGTTGTTTTCGTTCCACTTTGTTAAATCTAAGTTGTTGAAGTAGAGTCTACAAACTGAGGAAGTCAGTAGGGGTAGCAGGGTACTTGGCAATTAGATTTATAGTGTTGTGATTTCTTCTACAATCTGGGATTGTCAGATTGGCTGAAGACAGGAGTTGCATTCCTCAAAGAAGTCTAGGATTGTTAGACTGTTTGAGAAGACTAACTTGGAGGGTCAGTATAAAGGTTGTAATTCAAGGTTTGAGTTAGTGAAATCCTTCAAGGCGAAGGGACTGGACGTAGCCTCGTTAACGGTGAACTAGTATAAAAACTGTGAGTTTTTATTTTTATTTTTATCCGCTGCTAACTCTGTTTTAATAATACATCAAGTTTTGTTTTGAAAGTATTAAAATAGGAAAAGTATTCAAGTTAAGTCAAACACAATTCAACCCCCCTTCTCGTGTTTGCACCTTCAGATGTCTCCAGAAGATGACATCACCAGAAGCAGAAATCAGAGGATGACGTCACTAGAGGATGATCATCAGAGAAATCTGTTAGAGGAATATGTTAGAGAAAAATGCTCAAAACAGAATTGGAGCAAAAGACTCGAGAAACAGAATCTAGCTAAAAATATGCTAAAAACAGAATATGAGAAAAATGCTCAAAACATAATTGGAGCAAAAGACTCGAGAAACAGAATCTAGCTAAAAGCATGCTCAAAACAGAAGCGGAGAAAAATGCTCAAAATAGATTAATTGAAATACACTCTAGAAGTAAAGCATCAGTGAGCAAAAGACTCAAAATAGAATCTGAGCAAACTACTCCAGAATATTCTCAAAACATATTAATCGAAATACATTCCAGAAGTAAAGCATCAGTGAAGTCCTAATTTCAACTATAAATAGAGGCTTAATGCTAGAGAATAAAGTATTGAAAAACACAAGAACTCAAGCTTCAATTCAAAGTTATCTGAGAGTTCAAAAGAGAGAAACACAAATGTGCAAGAGCAATATTTTCTAAGTGTTTTCGAGAGAGAAATTCAGTGTAATAATCAACTTTCCATAAGCAACAAAAGAGTGCAAGAATCAATGCAGCAAACAGCTTTCCAGAAGCAACGTTGCAAAGTTCCAAATCTTTTTATATAACCCGATAGTGGTGTAGATTCCTTCTTCAATCTGGGGTTGTTAGATTGGTAGGAGAAGACTTGGCTGGTTTAGTCAAGGTGTTGTTGTTCCTCAAAAGTCTGGGGTTGTCAGGATGTTTGAGAAGACTTGGCGGGTATAGTCAAGGTGTTGTTGTTCCTCAAAAGTCTGGGGTTGTCAGACTGTTTGGGAAGACTGACTTGAAGGGTCAGTGGTGTTGTAATTCAAAAGAATTTTTATCAGTGAAAAGGCCTTCTGGAGGAAGGGACTGGACGTAGCCTAGTTAACGGTGAACCAGTATAAATTGTTGTGTTATTATGTTATTATTATCCGTTGCTGAATCTGATTAGTTATTTATCGAATAATTCAAATCAACATTTAACAAAAAAGCAAATGTAATTAAGTTTGACAAACACAATTCATCCCCTTTCTCGTGTTTGCACTTTCAATTGGCATCAGAGCTTGGTCTCAAGGTTGAGCATTTTACAGTGTTTGAGGAAAGATCCAAGGGATCAACATGTCTGGATTCAATGAAGAAGCTACTGGAGAAAACATCAGCAGACCACCTCTATTTGATGGAGAACGATTTGAATACTGGAAGGACCAGCTTAGAAGTTTTTTTATTACACAAGATCATGAACTTTGGGACTTGGTGGAAGATAGTTATACTGCTCCAGAAGATGCTGATGGTGTTAATATTTCCATAAGAGATATGGATGCTGATCAGAAGAAGATGTTCAAGTTGCATCACAAATCCAGAACGTTCATGATCAATGCAATCACGTTCAAGGAGTTCGACAAATGCACTAACAGAGAAACATCGAAGAGCATCTATGATAGTCTGATTCTGACTTACAAAGGCAGTAAGCAAGTTCAAGAAACAAAGGCTAACATTCTAGTCAAGAAGTACGAGTTATTCAAGATGGAAGAAGATGAAGACATTGAAACTATGTTTTCCAGATTCTAGACTCTAGTATCATTATTAAGGGTATTAGAAAAGAGCTACACTACTGCTGATCATGTAAGGAAAATACTTAGAAGTCTGACAATCAAGTGGAGACCAAAGATCACTGCTATTCAGGAAGCTAAAGATCTGAATACTCTAAAGCTGGAAGAATTAATCAGCTCCCTCAGATCACATGAAATTGAATTGGAAGAAGATGAACCCAAGAAGAAGAACAAAACTCTAGCCCTGAAATTCAAGCAGAAGAAGGCTCTGAAAGCAACATCAGAAAATAGTAATTCAGACGATCAAAGTCTGAACTCAGAGGAAGAAGAAATTGCTTTCTTATCCAGGAAGTCCAGAAAGATGTGGCATAACAGAAGGAATAAATTTCCCCAGAGATATTCCAATCAGTCCAAAAAAGGAAGTGATGATACACATGACAAGAAATGTATCATCTGCTACAGATGCAATGAATCTGGACATATCAAGTCAGAATGTCCAAATATGGAGAAAAGGAAGTACCAGAGGAAAGATTTTAGAACTAAGAAGAAAAGCATGATGGCTACATGGGATGATTCTGATGAATCTTCTAAAGACGAACAAGCAGATTTGACTATGATGGCTCACACCAACTCTGGATCCAACAGAGAATCTGATTCTGGAAGAGAATCAGAAGATGATGAAACTGAGATGTCCTTAGCAAACAAGTTAAAACATCAGTCATGGTACCTGGACAGTGGATGCTCGCGACATATGACGGGAAAAAGGTTTATGTTCCAAGAATTGACATTAAGCAAAAGAGGCACAGTAACTTTTGGAGGAAAGCAAGAAGGCCAAATCATTGGTTAAGGAACAATTGGTAATGGTAACTCTCCTTCTATTAAAGATGTCTTGTTTGTTAAAGGTCTTAAACATAACTTGTTGAGTATAAGTCAGTTAAGTGATAACAATTATGATATTATATTCAATCAAAAGACATGCAAGGCAACCAGTCAGAAGGATGGAACTGTGCTTTTCACAGGTCAGAGGCAAAATAATATTTATAAAATAAATCTGTTTAGTCTAGGAAAGCAAGAGGTTAAATGTCTTATGTCAGTGAATGAAGAGAATTTAATGTGGCACAAAAGATTAGGTCATGCTAATTTTAGATCAATTTTAGAATTGAACAAACTTAAGTTAGTAAGAGGTCTACCTAATCTTAGTTACAAAAATGAAATCTTATGTGAAGGCTGTCAAAAGGGAAAACAAACCAAAAGTTCCTTTACTCCTAAGAAATCAGTAACTACATCAAAGCCTCTTGAACTTCTACATATAGATCTGTTTGGACTAGTGAAAGTAGCATCTCTAAATGGAAAGAAATATGGCTTTGTTATAGTAAACGATTACTCTAGATGGACATGGGTAAAAATTCTAAGAAGTAAAGATGAATCCCATTATGTATTTATGACATTCTATAAACAAGTCATGAATGAAAAAGGTTTTAAGATAGCGTCAATTAGAAGTGATCATGGAGGAGAATTTGTAAACAAATTCTTTGAAAGTTTCTATGATGAGAATGGAATTTCTCACAACTTTTCTTCTCCTAGAACACCTCAACAGAATGGAGTTGTAGAAAGGAAGAATAGATCACTCCAAGACATGGCCAGAACTATGTTAAATGATTTAAATGTTGCAAAACATTTTTGGGCTGAAGCAATCAACACTACATGTTATATTCAGAATAGAGTCTTTATTAGGTCTATGTTGAATAAAAAACCATATGAATTATGGAAAGGTAAAAAGACTAATATTTCTTACTTTAAACAATTTGGTTGTATCTGTTATATGCTAAATACTAAAGATATTCTTGGTAAGTTTGATTCTCGATCTCAAAAGTGTATCTTCATTGGATACTCTAAAATATCTAAAGCTTATAGGGTGTTTAATACTGAAACTCATATTGTAGAGGAATCTATACATGTTAAATTTAATGACAAACAGCTTGACACTGCAAAGACAAAGCAAGATGTTGATATTACAGATTTAACAACACCAGAGGAAGCAGAAACAGACAAGCGAGCAGAAGCAGATAAACCAGCAGAATTTGGAGAAGTGAAGGATACAAGTAAATCAAAAGCATGTGACACATCTTCAAAGGACGAATCTGATCAAATCAGAATCAGTTATGAGAAGTCAGAAGAGAAATCTGGATGGAAATATCAGTCATCTCATCCTGAAAATCTGATCATTGGAAGTGGAAGTGATTCTTTAAGAACCAGATCATCATTAAAAGATATAAGTCTGTTTGGTTTAATCTCATCGATTAAGCCTACATCTGTTAGTGAAGCATTGGCAGATGATGGATGGATTTTTGCAATGCAGGAAGAGTTAAATGAATTTAAAAGGAATGATGTTTGGGATCTAGTTCCAAGACCAGATAAGAACATTGTGGGAACCAAGTGGGTCTTCAGAAATAAGCTAAATGAAAAGGGTGAAGTAGTCAGAAACAAGGCAAGGCTTGTGGCACAAGGTTACAGTCAACAAGAGGGCATTGATTACACTGAGACATTTGCTCCAGTGGCCAGGTTAGAAGCTATTCGTATCTTATTGTCTTTTGCTGCAAATAATAATATCAAACTATTTCAAATGGATGTTAAAAGTGCTTTTCTCAATGGTTATTTGAGTGAAGAAGTATATGTTAAACAACCTCCAGGTTTTGAAAATTCTGAATTTCCAAACCATGTCTTTAAACTTAGAAAATCCTTGTATGGGTTAAAAGAAGCACCTAGAACATGGTATGATAGACTCAGTAATTTCTTACTTAAAAATAACTTTGAAAGAGGGCAAATAGACAATACTTTGTTTAGTAGATCAATAGAAAATGATATTTTGATCATTCAAATTTATGTTGATGATATTATTTTTGGATCTACTAATGGCATTCTTTGTCAAGAATTTTCTGAATTAATGTAGCATGAATTTCAAATGAGTATGATGGGAGAACTTAAGTTCTTTATAGGAATACAAATTCAGCAAAGTCCAGAAGGTATTTACATTCTCAAGAAGTTTAAGATGAGTGATTGCAAACCTATGGCTACACCAATGCATCCTACTTGTTCACTTGATAAAGATGAATCAGGAAAAAAAGTTGACCAGAAAATTTACAGAGGAATGATCGGATCATTACTCTACCTTACTGCTTCTAGACCTGATATCATATTTAGTGTGTGTGTATGTGCTAGATTTCAATCTGATCCTAGAGAATCTCATCTAACTGCTGTTAAGAGAATTCTTAGATATCTGAAAAACACTACCAACCTCACCTTGTTTTACAAGGAAACTCCTACATACAAACTGAGTGGATATTGTGATTCTGACTATGCTGGAGATAAACTTGAAAGGAAAAGCACCAGTGGTTACTGTACCTTTTTAGAAGACAACTTGATCTCTTGGTCCAATAAGAGACAACACACCATTGCCATGTCAACAGCAGAGGCTGAATACATTTCAGCAGCTGGCTGCAGTTCTCAACTACTCTGGATGAAGCATTAACTTGAAGACTACAAAATATTAGAATCCAACATACCCATCTATTGTGATAACACCTCTGCAATTTGTCTAACCAAAAACTCGATCCTACACTCAAGAGCTAAACACATAGAGATCAAACACCATTTTATCAGAGACTATGTTAAAAAAGGAGTACTCAACATTCAGTTTGTAGACACTAAACATCAATGGGCTGACATATTCACTAAACCACTACCTGAAGATAGGTTTGAATTCATCAAGAAAAACCTTAATCTTATATTCATCCCAGCTTAGTTTAATTTTTTGTATGTTATTTTATTTTTCGTGTACTTTTATAATTAAAAAAAAAAGAGTCAAAAAATAAAGAGTTAAAAAAAATAGAGGATCTCTTTTCTTCATTCAATCCTTTTTGTCTGATGACAAAGGGAGAGAAGATGTAATATTTGATAAAATATCTGAGGGAAAAGATGATGTATTTGAAAGGAGGAGAAGATGATGTATGATGTACTTGATATGATATCTGGGCATTAGACTTAGGGGGAGAAAATATAAAATGAAGCTTAGTCTTAGGGGGAGTCAAAGTCAAAGAAAGAAAAAGTATTATAAAAAATACATTGTTTGTCATCATCAAAAAGGGGGAGATTGTTGGAACCATGTTGGTTTTTACAATTAATGTTTTGATGTTAACAAATGTATTTTATGAAAATAACATATTTGACTTAGAAGAAGAATGAAAAATGTCACCAGAAGAATAGATCAGAGGATGATGTTACCAGAAGCAAAAATCAGAGGATGACGTCACCAGAGGATGATCATCAGAGGAATCTGTCAGAGGAATATGTTAGAGAAAAATGCTCAAAACATAATTGGAGCAAAAGACTCGAGAAACATTATCTAGCTAAAAATATGCTCAAAATAGAATATGAGGAAAATGCTCAAAACAGAATTGGAGCAAAAGACTGGAGAAACAGAATCTAGCTAAAAATATGCTCAAAACAGAATCTGAGAAAAATGATGAAAACAAAATTGGAGCAAAAGACTCGAGAAACACAATCTAGCTAAAAGCTTGCTCAAAACAGAAGCATAGCAAAATGCTCAAAACAGATTAATTGAAATACACTCCAGAAGTAAAGCATCGGTGAGCAAAAGACTCAAAACAGAATCTGAGCAAACTACTCTAGAATATTCTCAAAATAGATTAATCGAAATACACTCCAGAAGTAAAGCATCAGGGAAGTCCTAATTTCAACTATAAATAGAGGCTTAATGCTAGATAATAAAGTATCGAAAAACACAAGAACTCAAGCTTCAATTCAAAGTTATATGAGAGTTCAAAAGAGAGAAACACAAATGTGCAAGAGCAATATTTTCTAAGTGTTTTCGAGAGAGAAATTCAGTGCAATAATCAGCTTTCCAGAAGCAACAAAAGAGTGCAATAATCAGTGCAGCAAACAGCTTTCCAGAAGCAACATTGCAAAGTTCCAAATCTTTATTATATAACCCGATAGTGGTGTAGATTCCTTCTTCAATCTGGGGTTGTCAGATTGGTAGGAGAAGACTTGACTTGTAGAGTCAAGGTGTTGTTATCGTTCCTCTAAAGTCTGGGGTTGTCAGGCTGTTTGAGAAGACTTGGCTGGTTTAGTCAAGGTGTTGTTGTTCCTCAAAAGTATGGGGTTGTCAGGCTGTTTGAGAAGACTTGGCTGGTTTAGTCAAGGTGTTGTTGTTCCTCAAAAGTCTGGGGTTGTCAGGCTATTTGAGAAGACTTGGTGGGTATAGTCAAGGTGTTGTTGTTCCTCAAAAGTCTGGGGTTGTCAGACTGTTTGGGAAGACTGACTTGAATGGTCAGTGGTGTTGTAATTCAAAGGAGTTTGAATTAGTGGAAAGGCCTTCTGGAGGAAGGGACTGGACGTAGCCTAGTTAACGCTGAACCAATATAAATTGCTGTGTTATTATGTTATTATTATCCGCTGCTGAATATGATTAGTTATTTATCGAATAATTCAAATAAACATTTAACAAAACACCAAAAGTAATTAAGTTTGACAAACACAATTCAACCCCCCCTTCTCGTGTTTGCACTTTCAAGATGGAGGATCTGCTTTATGTGAAGAGTTTTCACCTTCTTGTGTTTGATGCAACAAAGCTAAATATAAAGAGTACTGATCAATGCACTCGGCTACAGATAGGTGTGTTGATACATTCGTTAGTGGGTTGATGATAGCATGTCGAACCACGTTAGTGGGGAGATAGATGCTAAATCCTTGTGGGATAAGCTGGAGCAGTTATATGTGAAGAAGACGGGTAATGATAAGATGTATTCGATAAATAAGGTGTTAGCTTTGAAACTTCAAGTAGAGACTTCTGTTGCATATCATTTGAATACTTTCCAAGGAACTATGAACAAGTTTTCAGCTATGGATATTAAATTTGATGATGAAATTCAAAAGTTATTTCTTCTTGGTTCCTTTCCTAACTCATGGGAAACTTTTAAAATGTCATTGTCTAACTCTACTTCTGATGGAGTGTTGTCAATGGACATTGTTAAAAGTAGTGTTTTGAATAAGGGTATGAGAAGAAAGTCTCAAGACTCTCTATCACATTCAATGTATTGGTTATTGAATCAAGGGAGAAAAGTAATAATCGATATTCAAGAAATAGAGACCAAAACATAAGCAACTCTAGAAACAAGTATAAAGTTGTTGGGTGCTACAATTGTGGTAAAAAGGGGGCATATTCATATGAAGTGTTGGTTTTTGAAAAAGGAGAATGAGGACAAAGGTAAAGGAAGAAAGAAAGAAGATGATTATGATACGGTTAGTATTGATAGTGCATCCATTTGGGTAATTGATTATGGTACTTCAGTACATGTTACTTCCAGAAGAGATATTTTTCGCTCTTATACTCAAGGTGAATTTGGTGGTGTGAAGTTAGCTCATGAAGGTGTCTTAAAGTGTGTTGGTCTTAGAGAGGTTGATTTAGAAATGACTAATGGTACCAAATTTACTATCAAAAGTGTGAAACATGTTTTAAACATTTGGTTGAATTTAATTTCAGTGGCTAAACTTTGTGATGAAGGCAATGATAGTCGATTCTTGCGGAACACTTGGAAACTCACCAAGGTTCTATGATTGTTGCTAGAGGTACGAAATCTTCTACTCTTTACATGACACGTGCAAAAATAATTAAAACGAGTTCGGCAAACATTCTCCATTTCAGCTGAAATGTTATTATGTTATTCATCTTACTGAGTTTGTTATTCTAATAATTTTTATTAGTAGTTTTGTCTTTTTGAGAGTTAGTTTGTGATACTCAATTTTGTAGAGGTGTTGTGTTATTGTTTAGTTTCAATCATATGGTGATGATTATTGTTCTCTAGTGTTACTAGGAGAACCTTTGGTTGTACTCATTATTTTACACAGTGAATCTATTTATTGCTTTAAAGATTTTTTATGTTAAAATTTACGATATCCAATTTAGAGTTTTTTTTCTCCTTTATTACTATTATTATTGGTATTTGATGTGGTTGGTAATTTTTGAGTTCAAGTTTCACAAAAAATAATTAATTTAACGAGCTTCCGTTGAGTGCTGTTATCCCAACATAAGTTGCATTGTATCCTGAATTGTTCCTTTATTACTTTCTACTAGTGCTCAAATTTGAGACATTACACTTGCAGCTATTTGGTTTCCCTTGAATGTGATTTGGTTTGCCGACAATCAAACTCGATTTCAAAACTCTTCTATCACCTTTCACCAGACTTGTGCTTCTATTGCATCATCTGTTCATCTTGTTGGAAATATGTCCAAAGGTAAGATGAGGAATTCAATCACAAACTTTAAAATTCTGAAGGCATTTATAGTGACTGGCCATCCTAATAACGTCCCCTCCATTATTTTGATCATTTGGCATTCTTCTTTTATTGGTTGGATTAAAGTTAATTCTGATAGTGCTGCTTTGGATTCACCATGATCATGCTTCAGTAAACAACCTGTTTCGTGATAATAGTGGTGTTCTCATTGGTTTCTACATTGAATACATTGGTTTTGAAACTTTTTTTTTTGCAGGGTTGGTTGCTGTGATGAGAGCCATTGAGTTCACTCATCTTAAAAATTGGAAGAACTTGTGGCTTGGTTTAATTGTGTCCATTATTAATCTACTATGAATTTTATACTAACTCATATATTTAGAAAAGGTAGTAACAATGTCGATAAGCTAGCAAATTATGATTTAAGACATCACGATAGTCATTGGTAGGATTCTAGTCCTCATTTCATTGCTAAGGAACTTTTTTTGAACTCGTTATCTCCCCTTATAATCAATTTACTTGGTTTTTTTATTGACTTTTGGCTTAGTCCCTCTAATCATCTATTTATAATATATTAAAACAAACTCTCAATTTTATTAACACCTCGCACAATTACGCGCAACATCATAGAATTTGTCACATCACTTATATTCTTATGTGACATACTTAATATGTTTCTGCATTTATTAAAATATATTAAAATAAACTCCCAATACTATTAAGTGACACCTCACACACTTATGTGTTACATCATAGAATTTGTGTCACATCACTTATATTCTTATGTGACACTCTTCATATGCCTCCGCAATTCATCTCACTTTCTATTTATCAATTTAGCTTTAGTATTTCACACATCATCATGTACATTTGTAACTTTATATCCCTGCATATTAGGGGGTGTTTTGAATTAAGATTTAAAAGGATTTTAAAAGATATTTTTGTGATAGAAAAGTTTTGAGGTATTCAATCAAGATTTTAATGTAATAAAAATAAATTTTGAGGTATTCAATTAGGATTGTTTCGATTTTTTAAACAAAATGTAGAAATCTAGTAGTATTTAATCAAAACTTTTTAAAACTTACGAAAAGTCTTGTGGTATTCAAAATCTTTCAAATTTGAATGGATTATATTCAAAAATGGATTTCATGGGATTTTGTTAGACCTTTTAGTGAATAAAAATGAGATTTCCATGGATTCTGATTATTTAGTTCTCTAAACCCTAAACCCTAAATCATACACTTGTCATTCAAAAACAATATTTTATAACACTTTTCCATTTTCACAACTTAAATTAACTATATATTTGATTTTATTTTTTTATATGTTAATGGTGGTGTACTAACATATTTTGACAAAGAAAATCATACAAATAAATTAATCTTATTTACAAAAGTGTTATTATAATGATTCAATTTCTTGCTATTTAAGCAATAACCTCATTTTATCAATATAAATAAAAGGCTTACATGCACTTTTAGTCCCCATGTTTTAGCAATTTTTGAATTTTTTTCCTCCTATTTCTAAATTAGTAATTTTGGTCCCTTAATTTTCTCAATATTTGAAATTAGATTTATCATTTTTCACTTATACTTATGTGGCATAGTTTAATATGATGTGGTATTTGTTAATTTAAAAATTATTGCCACATCAGATAAATATTGTTATATTAATTTATTATATTATTGTAAAAAAATATTATTAATTAATTGAAATACCTAATTATTTTTCAAAGTAAAAAGTTCTGTATTGTTTCAAAAACCAAACTTATGTTTTATTTAAAAACAAAAAGTTGACTAAAGTCAAAATAAAAAGAGGAAAAGAATTGAAAAACCAAGAATGCTAGCAGAAGAGGAAAATGCGGCGCTATCGTCACAACATTTTATGCGTTCTACTCGCAATTCATCATGTTTCTTTTGGATTTCGCGATTCATTTGTTGTGTATCTATTTCGTCAACTCGGAATCGTTATACTCGCGATTTTTCTGCGTTTCTGCGTTTCATCATTCGTCACAGTGATCGTTCTTCTGTGTTTCATCATTCATCGTTCAACTCGTAATCGTATTTTATGAATCATCGATTGCGTAAATGACTTCATATTCGAATCATCAACTTTGTTCAAGGTATATGTCTATTTTCTCATTTGAATCTCTATTGTGTTGTTTAAGGTTTTCATAATTTGTGTTTGTAACTATATTGTTCTTAGTGAGTTTGCTATTAAATGTTACAAAATCATTTGTTATTTTCAATTTTTATATAAAATCATTTTAAACTTCAAATAGTGGTGTGGTTTTAAAAATGACATACCAACTCATTATTGTTGTTGAACAGGCTAGAAAAAGGAGTTTGGGACAACATTAATTTGATGGTTATAACAACAACATAGATTCGTGTCTTTTTCTATTTGTGTCTTTATGTTGCTGATTTTGTTATGTTCTTTCTTTTTTTTATGGTTTTGATTCGTATAGGTCATCACAATGGCAAAAAGTCATATTACGTATAAATCATAGTGGGTTGTTTATAGAAATGCTTTGCAAAATGTATGTTAGGGGTCAAATGGAAGAAAAGAATCGTGGTTGGGATGTCGATGTCATGTCTTACACGGATATATCAAAAGTGGTTAAGAGTTTGGGGTATAGAGATTTTAAAAGCTTGTATTATCGTCATCCTAAGCTAGCATTTAGTCGTGGATTGAGGCCACTAAATTGCGATGAGGATGTGTTAAAGTTTGTTAAAGATGTTAAGGGATACGAAGTTATTGAACTCCATGTGGAACATTTACTTGACACACCAATTATAGTTGAGGAGCTTATTAATGAGGCTATTAATTACAAGGGTAACGGAAAAAAGAAATCATCTGACAGGGAAGTTGTTATTGACTTAGAAGATGAATATGAATGTGGCAGTGAAGATGAATATGTTGAAGCTAAAGATTAAATTGAAATTCAAGGTAATGCTAGATGTGAAGCTAATGTAGAAAATGAAAATTATATTGAAGATAAGGAGTATGTTGCTAACAGTGAAGATGCTAGTGATGATTATACTGAATATCATAGTGATTTTAAGGAGAATTAGGATTGGGCTACTGTGTTTCCACAAGAAACGGTTAACGGTTGTAATGTTGGCACATATTAGAATGTTAGGATTTTGGACCCTATTATGATCGCGCAGTTTGAAATTGAAAATGATAATTATGATATATTAGTTACACCTGAGGGAAATGACAATGATGAATCAACTTGGACAAAGTTTCCAAAATTTTAAATGCCAGAGGGTGATGAAGTTGTTAAATTTGAGTTGGGCATGGAATTCACTGGCAAAGGTCTTGTGAAGGATGTTGTTAAACACTATGCTTTGGAGAGAAAGAAAAATTTATACTTGAAGAAAAATGATAAAACAAGAATTATAATGAAGTGTATGAAAGAATGTCCTTTTAATCTTAGGTTTAGTAAGAGGAGCGGAAATGATTGTTGGCAAGTTACGAGTTTCACTGAGGAACATACATGTCATAGGACTGCTAAAAATAGGCAGGCTAAGACCGAGTTTTTAGCTAAGATGTTCATCAATACATTAAGGCATACCCCTGAGATGAAAACTAAAGGCTTGATTGTTGAGTGTAAAGAAAAATGGGGTATTCAATTGAATCATGATCAAGCATATAGGGCCAAGAAAAGAGCAATTGAAATGATACAGGGGGCTTCTAGTGAACAATACTCACATTTGAAGAGTTATGCAGAGGAGTTGAGGAGGTCAAATCTGAATAGCACCATTATTATTTAGTGTGATACGAGCAATAATGGTCCTGTCTTTGAAAGAATTTATGTGTGTCTTGAAGCATTTAAAGCTGCATTGCTTATACATGCAGACCTTTAATTGGACTTGATGCGTGTTTCTTGAAGGTGACCATGGTGGTCAACTGATGGCTGCAGCTGGGAAAGATGGGAATGATTAATTAATTCCAA
This sequence comes from Cicer cuneatum, assembly GCA_037974295.1. Classification (NCBI taxonomy): domain Eukaryota; kingdom Viridiplantae; phylum Streptophyta; class Magnoliopsida; order Fabales; family Fabaceae; genus Cicer; species Cicer cuneatum. The sequence goes on along the minus strand of JBBPBO010001985.1, from coordinate 50,039,784 downwards.
TTCCCTATGCAGTGGTAGAGGTAGAGACTAGAGAATCATGGAAGTGGTTTCTTACTTTTTTGTTGGAGGACTTGAATAGCATACAACAGAGAGATTGGGCCTTCATTTCAAACCAACAAAAGGATTTGGAAATTGCTATTCAGAATATCAGCTCTGTTGTAGAACACAAGTTATGTGTAAATCATCTTTATGGAAATTGGAAAAAGAAGTACCCTAGAGCATAGATGAAAGTGAAGGTGCAAACACGAAAAGGGGGGTTGAATTGTATTTGACTAACTTGAATACTTTTTCTGTTTTTGGAGTTTTATAACAAAACCTGATGTATGAATAAAACAGAGTTAGCAGCGGATATAAAGTAAATATAAAACTCAGAATTTTATACTGGTTCACCGTTAACTAGGCTACATCCAATCCCTTCACTTTGAAGGATTTCACTAATTCAAAAACCTTGAATTACAATAATACCACTGACCCTCCAAGTCAGTCTTCTCAAACAGTCTAACAATCCTAGACTTTTGAGGAATATAGCACCTTGACTTCTCAAGTCAAGTCTTCTCCTACCAATCTGACAACCCCAAATTGTAGAAGGAATTACAACGCCTTGAATCTAATTGCTAAGTAATATGCTACCCCTTCTGACTCCCTCAGATTGTAGACTCTACTTCAACAACTTAGATCTAACACAAGGGAACGAAAACTTAGAGTTCTTGCTTCTGGAAAGCTGATACTCACAATTGACCTCACTCAAGTATTTTTCTTTTGGAAGTGTATGACTCTCAAGTATTTTTGATACTGAGTCTTCAGTCTTGAGCCTCTTTTTATAGATGTGAATTAGGGTTTCTTCCATGCTTAAGTTCGAGCTGTATCTTGCCAGATACTCTTGCAAAAATACATTGGCCAATCGGGTTTCTCTTAAATAAAAAACATATCTTTTTAGCTCCAGATTTGCTTTCAAAAATAACTTTGACCGATCCTGACTTTAATTAATTTTGGAACAAATCTTTCTTCCCACCAATAGCTTATGAACTCCTATACGACTTCACTTTATTTTTGTAACAAATCCTTTTAATACTTTGATCAAATTTAATCAAGTCTCCACTGATTATCATCATGATTAAATCTAGACCGTGTGATCCTCTGCTCTCGGCCAATGCTGGACTACACTTTCTGATCTTCTGATTTCGGCCAACACTGGGCCATATGGTCTGATCTTCTGATCTCGGCCAACACTGGGCCATGATGCTTAAATATGGACCATTGATCTAAATATCTTCCATCTGATCTGGAGCAATTCTGGACTTGGTCTGGATTGAACTGAAATTAACTCTGGACAAAGGATATTTAATTCTGGACATTTACCTCTTGATCTGGATCAGGTCTGGATTGAATCTGGACATCATTTCTTCTGATCTGGACTTAGTTTCATACCCTGAGCTATGCTATCTTCTGGTCTGGGCCAAATCTGGACCAAGTCATTTGTTCTGGACCAATTATCTGAAGCTCTGGTTAAGTCTGGATCAAATCTGGACTGAATATCATTTCACTGCCAAGCTATCTTCTGGTCAGAATAACTTCTGGACTAAGTCTGACTTATGATTCCTTCTGGTCTGGAATAAGTCTCCCTCTAGCAGGCTTCCTTCTGTTCTAGTCCAAGTCTCCTTCTAGACTCTACTTCTTTCTGATATGGGCCAGGAAAGATATCCTCTGATAGTGTTTTGACATCCTGGTGTATCCTCTGGTGCTTTCAGGATGCATCCTCTGGTACCTTCTAGATGCATTATCTGGTGACTTCTGGAGGTGTATCCTCTGGTCTGATTTTATCTTCTAGTAACTCATCTTTTGGTGGCATTTAATATAATAATTCAAAGTACAAAATAAGATTATATGGAGTGCTTTTGTAAACATCAAAATCCTAAGTACTTAGAACCAACTTGGTTCCAACAGAAAGATGTATTGTGGTTGGCTGTTAGGGCTACAACAATGGTAGATTGGCAAAGAGCAATGCAAAGAATGAAGGACTTGAACGAAAATGCTTGGATGGATATGGTGAAACTTCCAACTGGTAAATGGACAAGGTGTGCATACAACACTAACACACTAAGTGACCTACAAGTCAACAATATGTGTGAAAAAGCATTCAACAAAACCATATTAGAGCACCGTGACAAACCTATCATCACATTGCTCGAGGGGCTGAAAAATTATATATTTAAAAAAGAATTGTTACTCAAAGGGAACTAATGCAAAGGTATACGAGTAATTTATGTCCAAAGATCCAACAATTGCTGGAAAAGGCCAAGAGGGTAGCAGATGGGTGGTATCCACATTTGGCCGGTGATGTAGAGCATGACCTATTTCATGTAGAGAATGGAAATGATCAATATATTGTCAATTTACAGAAACAAACTTGTGCTTACAGAAAATGGGATTTGACTGGTAGACCATGTTGCCATAATATTACATGCATGTGGTATAACCATGAAGTTTCAGAGGATTATGTTGCATCATGTTACAGGTATATTTAATTTTGCTTGTTAAGTTATTAATTTAACTCAACTTTTTAGTTTATATTTTCGTTCAATAAGTTATTTAATTTAGTTTCATTACTTCATACAGTAAAACAACATTTATGGCAACATATTCTTACATCATTATTCCTTCAAATGGTCCAAAGCTTTGATCCATTATCGACAGTGAGTCAATAAATCCAGAACAATTTACCCTATACTCCCACAATTGTACCTGTACACTCATAAATTTTTAAAAATGCCAAATATACCATTGATTTTATTTATTTATTTATTATTTTACCAATTCAAATTCACTTTTTTTTTATCTTCTAAAGATTTCCGGGTAAAAAAAAAAAGATTTTCGATAGTTACCGGCAAACTTTTTTCAAGTTTTCCAGTACAGAAGGTTCTACTTGGAAAACTTTTTCCAAATTTTCCGGTAAAGAAGCGTAAAATTAACACTACTCGAAAACTTGTGAGGAAGTTTTCCAGTAACTACCGCAAACCTTCCTCACAAGTTTTTTGGTAGTAAGGTTTCCGGTAGTGTTCTAAATTTTTTTTTTCAAATTTTTCTTTAAACTACCGGAAAATTTGAAAAAAGATTTCCGGAACATAAATGAACTACCGGAAATCTTTTTTCAAGTTTTCTGGTAAAAGAAGCGTAAAATTAACATTATCGGAAAACTTGTGAGGAAGTTTTAACTACTGGAAACCTTCTGACAAGTTTTTCGGTAACGTTCCAATTTTTTTTTCAATTTTTTTTAAATTTGTTTTTTTTTAAATTTTTTTTAAACTACCGAAAAACTTGAAAAAAGATTTCGGGAATAAAAATGAACTACTGTAAATCTTTTTTCATGTTTTTCGGTAAAGAAGCGTAAAATTAACATACCGAAAAACTTGTGTGGAGTTTTAACTACTAAAACCTTCCTGACAAGTTTTCCGGTAGTGTTTCAATTTTTTTTTTAATTTTTTTTAAACCACCGGAAAACTTGAAAAAAGATTTCCGGAACAGAAATGAACTACTAAAAATCTTATTTCAAGTTTTCCGGAATAGATATGAACTACCGGAAAACTTGAAAAAAGTTTTCCGGAGGACACATGAATGAAGTTTTCAAGTTGGGTTTTTCAAAATTCACTCACTTTTTCCGAAAATGTTAAATGATGGAATGGTGAAAATTTTCAGATTTTATGCTTTAAACAATGACAAAAACGTCATTTCTTTGCATTTGTGGGGATAAATGTAAAATGTGGGGGGTATGGGGTAAAATTTTCATAAATCCACCACGTATGAGAAGAGCACCGAGCAGACAAAAAAAAAAAGAAATAATAGTAACAATGAGCCCAAGAGTCGTTTTATTAATAATATTTTTAGGGTGCTGCAAATAATTAATACATTTGATATGTCAATTTATTACGATGATATCTTTGCACTTTCAATTTTGTTTTAAAAATGTTATTCGATATGACCTTTCCAATTTCAAATTCACAAAGGTTCAAAGGTTATTAGTTGAGATGTCAATTTATAACATTATTAGTTACAAATACTCAAAAAAAATTTTAACAAAATAATTATAGTTAATTCTTCAATTAAAATAGTTCATGAGCAATGGTACAAATAAACTAAAATTTAAAGTGTAAATAAATAAATAGTAACTATAAAAAAAATTAATAATCTCTTAGATTTCGATGTTGACGATTAATTATTCTAAACCTTTATATTTTTATTTTATCTATTTTTATAATAAAAATTAATTATATAATAATCATATGACAAAAATTACATTTTATCCATTTTAATGAATTTGTGTAATGCCACATATGATTGTTGGTATCATAGATAGATGCCGAATATAGTTAAAATCTGAATCATGACTAATGCCTTTGTACTTCACTTGACTTTTATCTTAGCAAGAAAATTTGACGGGGTGTAACAGGAATAATTATGAGGGTGTAACTAGTAGAAAAATGTTGAGGATCTAAGTTGTTTGATGGGTCATACCCGACCCCAACCCGGTTTTGTCCGACGATGATGTGAATTTCCCCTTTCGTTTGTTCTTCCTTCTCTTATCACAGTACACTGTCGTAAAAACACCTAATTTTCCCTCTTCACAGCCACCCCGTTTAAACTTCTTTCCTATCTTCTCTTCAATGCTTCGCCGTCATGTTCAATTCATCACCTCAAAAACGCCACACGTCACAATCATATCCATCATTCGCCAAAAATCGAGCGGCGGAAGAAGGCCGAAGAAAAAAACATACCCCAGAGTCCCCGCACTTGACAGAGTAATGGAGCTTCGCAAGAAGCCATCATTGATCCTCGAACTCAAATCACTCATTCAATCCCAACCCAAAAACTTACCTCTCTTCCTCCGTGACCTCGAGAAGAACGTGGGCTTCGTTCGTAAATGGGATTTCATGGCTCTCATCGAGAAACACCCCACCATTTTCCGAGTAACCGGAGCTCCCCCTTTTGTTTCGCTCACTGATAAGGCCCAACGTGTGGCCCACGAAGAAGCCCAGGCCCGAATGTTGATGGAGCCTTTATTAGTTACCAATCTTAGGAAGCTCCTTATGCTTTGTGTTGACTGTAGGCTTCCACTTGAAACAGTTGAGTTTGTTGGGCCTGAGTTGGGCTTGCCTTCGGATTTCAAGGAATGTTTGATTGATAACTACCCTCAGTTCTTTTCTGTTAGGCGTCTCAATGGAAGGGATTGTGTTTACTTGGAAGATTGGGATTCTGCTTTGGCTGTTACTGCTAGAGAAACTAGGTACATCTTTTGTTTCTCTTCAATTTTATTTATTTTTTGTTTCTTAAGTGAGAGGCATGTCATCTATGTAGCACTTACACTTTGATTTAAGTTGTGTAGGATTCTGTTTTCTAGAATTATTACCGACGTGTTGTGTCTGGGTTAATGCTTCATAGTTTGTGATAGAGTAATTTGAATTAAAGAAAAAGAAGCAGTCGGAGTTTTTTCTTCCTTTCAAGTGTTTCTGTTTATCTCCACTCGAATTAGTCAATCACAGTCACAAGAGACTTGGTGTGTGTTTGGTTTCGTGGTCAAAATCATTGGAATTGATTTTGTTTCTGTCAAGTGTTGGTTTAGCAAAATGTAGGTGTTTGGTTGGTGTTGGATAAAATGAATTTGCCTCTGGACCGTGCTTTGTCTAAAAGAATGAAATGTAGTTGTATTGGGTTGAAAAATTTCTACAAAGGTTACACCAAACATTTTTTCAGAGTACTCACGACCAAGTATAAATCACTTCACTTCAAATCCTATTTTAACTGAATCGGTTTTTTTAAATCAATTGTAGTAAAAAGATCATGTTTGACAAAAGCTTGGACATGCATTTGCTAAATGTGATTTTTGAATTAACATGATTTTGTAAAATTGATTTGGTTATGATTGAGCTTGAAGTGAAGTAATCTGGGTATTGTTGTTTTCACAAGTTTGATGTATAATATAGTGTAAACTTTTTAATCCAATTCCTGTCACGCAAACTAGGTACTGTTATAATCCCTGAACAAGGCTCTATTCTGAAGTTTGCCCTAGATATTGAGTGTGTCAAACCAAAACATGTAAGGATATTTTCTAGCCAAGCTTATTGTGTACTTGTTTGAATTAGTTTGTTAAATTGTTAGGGGAAAAAAATATTTTCATTTGTTGTTTTAAGTGAGAGTTTGAGTTTAATATTTTTTTGTTGAGAATAGATTATAAATTATTTTGGATATCCTGTAAGTTGATCCAAATATGCACTAGGTTCGCACAGGAAGGAGTTGTGAACATGAAGCCGTACGAGGATAAGAGGAAGGTGAAGATTTCAAGAGATGGGAACTATGCTGGTCCATTTGCGTTCAAAGTGAACTTTCCTGCTGGTTTTAGACCAAATGTTAATTTCCTTGAGCAGTTTGAGAGGTGGCAGAAGTTGGAGTTTCCTTCTCCATATTTGAATGCAAGGAGGTTTGATGCTGCAGATCCGAAGACTCGAAAACGGGCTGTGGCAGTTATTCACGAGCTCCTCAGTTTGACGATGGAGAGGAGGATGACATCTGCACAGCTGGATGCATTACATGCAGAGTGTTATTTGCCGTCGCAATTGCTGCTTTGCTTAATAAAGCATCATGGGATATTTTACCTCACTAATAAAGGTGTTAGGAGTACAGTCTTCCTCAAGGATGCTTATGTCGGTTCAAATTTGATAGATAAGTGTCCCTTATTGCAATTTAATGGTAAGTTTGTGGCACTCTGTGGTAGAGGAAATATCGATTTGTGTGACAGCAAGAGTTCTTTACAAGCTGTTGGTTAGAAGTTGAATTTTCGGGAAGTCAGGGTCTGCTTTGCTCCCTGTTTGAAGGACATCGATAATGATATTTATCATGGAAACGTTAAGAAAAACCATCGAAGTACATTGTCCTGATCCTGATACTTTCCCAAATTTTGTTATTCGATCAGATTAGTCTAACTGTTCGCACCTTGCAAGCCTGAAGAACAAGGTAATGTAGAAAAGGTTACTGTGTCAAATTTGGGACCTCGCAATATCCTTGGTTCATTTAGTTGACAATTTGCACTGCTAATCCAATCCAAGGTGTATATTTACTCTCAAATAATTTAATAATCTCTCAGATCACCGTTTCGCGATGATAAAAAATGCATTTATGAAGGCTTGAATGGAGACTTTGGCACTGTATGTAACCTTTGATCGAGATCTTAGGTTGCATGTACTCCTCTTAATGCATCATAGCTGACAAGTTAAGGACATGTAATCATTTCAAGAGCAGCTATCAGAGCTTTGGTGCAGTAATTGTTCTGAATGCTTTCTGCACTTGTTTGAGTAAATATTTTTAGCATGCTGACTTAGCCATCAGTTCTGGTGCAGAAATTGTTCTTGATAAAAATCGACATAGCCCATCAGTGAGTTTTAATAAATTGTTATTGTGCTGACTTAATACCTGTAAAGCGTACACCTGCCATTGTCATCAATATTGAAAAGATCGTTGGTGGATTTATAGATTGAAATTTGTGTGTATTAAATGATTAAACTGTAAGAGAAGACAAATTCTTATAGAATGGATTCATGATGTAATTTTTCTCTAATTTATTGACTCTGTCTGACCTCGGATCTTATTCAATTTCATAAAATGCAGGTTGTTTGATGGTGAACCTTGGAATGGATGTAAATTCCTTATTGGACTGACATCTAACATATTTGAGATACATATGACTTCTAAGGGAAGTAACTAGAAAGTACATTCATATACTTGATGTATTACATACTTGTACCTATTAAATCATTATGTGAAAGTTTAAACTTACATTACATAAGATAATGAAATAAATTCAATCCTCTTTTAGGTTCCCAGCATTTCCTTCTTATAGCTCTCCCTCTCTCCTTTTAGAATATTATTTGCTTATCATCTCATGCCACTTGTCATTTCTTTTAGAGCATAACAATATGTCATGGGAGGCCCATCAGTTTCCATTTTCAATATCACGGATTATACACAGTTAAATACATAAATATTTCCTTCTATTAGTTTTGGTACCTATATCAATGCGTAAAGTTGAAATGAATTGAATTGATGCGGTGTAAGTAGAAATCAATAATCATAAAACAATATGCTGTGGATTTATATACATGATTGTTCTTTTTACTTGTCTGTTGAACCTCATTTCTATTTGCAAGAATAGATCCATGATTAGTTGATTACAGACTTAAGATCTTTGTCTTGCATGACCAATTGGACTTATTAGAGAGTACGTCCTAACTTTGAGCCTATATTCTTGCCACTCTCAACCAATAACAATAATGAAAGCTTTTTCTTCTTAGGCGGGATTCACTACATGGTTTTCTATTTCCTTCCTTGCTTTCAATAAAAAAGTGAACAAATGGATACCAGTCCAGTGTTATCGATTGTGGACGGCCAACCATAGCGGAAAACAAAAAATTCTGACATTTGAAGCCGTCATATCTGTTGTGCCCCCATCCTTCACAAATTGGCCATGGCGTTTGTCCAAAAATCCACCACTGCAATCGATGGCTGACATTTGACATCATTGCATTAGTCTAGCTAAAGATTTTGTGCTCTTTGGTGATCTTTCTATAGATATTTTTAGTTTGTGTATTCTTTTTTAGTTTTTAGAGTGATAAAAAATTAATAATTAATTTTATGTGTGCGTTTTTCTCTCAAATATTTTTGACACTTTTTTGTTATCCACCGAGTCAACAATCAACAACTGATCTGTTCAACTCCTACCATTTTTTGCGTGTCAGTTTTGCTGACCTGGTAAAATTGGGTGCACATTAGTTTCAAAGATCCGGTCAAATGGGCCGCATTTTCTACTTCAGTCAGTTGTAGAATTCTTCTATAAATAGAGGATTCCGCTCAGTTTAAATAATGCACCAAAACTCTGAAAAAATCCAAGTTCTCTCTCTTCTCTCTTTTCAATTTCGTCCCAAATTTTTTTGTCCCTTTACCGAAGTATTTTTTCCCTTCAAAATTTCAAGTGGTCATAGTACCATATTAACTGAGCTATTTTGTACGGCGTAGTAGAATACCGATACAGTTTAACTGAGTTGTTTTATTCTGAGAACATCTTCATTGATAGTTTGTCTTGCACAATTTTTGGCAGTGGTGCGAAACGTCTTCAAGAGAGCGACTTAGTCTGCGACTCACCAATAATCTCTTCGGTGGTTGAAAATTATATTTCAAAAAAGTTTTTTGAAATTCCAAAAATAACAATTTTAAGACGTTTCTTTCTACCATGTCAACCGGAGAAATTATTGGATCTAGTTTGCTGCTTTTAATTTCAATAAACCATTTCAATTTGAGGGATGTAACTTCAAATGATGGCAACAAAATATGCTATTTTTCTTAACTCTGAAAAAGGTTGCCAACGTTCTAAAAGATGACATTTCAGTGGTCTCATAAACAGCTGAACAAACATAAAATGATTAGAAAGTTGTAGAATTAACCCAATTTGAAGATAAATATTACCTTTAAAAGAATTATATTCTTTATGGACTTGCTGATGGTCTATATGATTACTACAGTTCCAGTAATACTGATAGAGATGTTTAGGATGCTCTAAAGAAGAAATATGATACCAAGGAAGCTGGGGCTAAATAGTATGTTGTGAGTCGCTGCCTCAAGTATCAAATAACCAATGACAAATCTGTGGAGGTTTAATCCCATGAAATTCAATAGATAGCTCATGAGATAATCTCTGAATGTATGACTTTAGTTGAACAATTTTAAATTGTTATTATTGAAAAACTGCCCCCCTGCTTGGAAGGATTTCAAAAACTCGTTCATGCATAAAACAAAAGAATTTTTTACTAGCGAGTCTTATAAAAAGTATTTCACAAGATGAAGTACTATTTGTTTCAAACAACAAGAAGAAGTTCATCGGCGCAGTTCTGAAGCCAACTAGCAAACCACTCAAGAATCAGAGTCGCAATCTAAAGAACAACAACAAGAATGGGAACCCTCAAAAGGTCCCAATTGTGAAGCAACAACCACCTCATATAAATGACTATGACACGTAAGTGTAGGCACAGGTCAAGCTCTGCTCAGCAGACTAACCTGACTGAAGAGCAATTTCTTGCTATGATGATTGAAATCAACATTGTTGGTGGATCAAATGAATGGTGAATTGACATTGGCGCCTATCGTCATGTCTGCTATGATCGTGCTATGTTTAAAACATACATTGCTAATAAAGATAAGAAAGTGTTGTTGGTAGATTTTCATACCACTAATATTGCTGGTATTTAAGATGAGGAGTTAAAGTTTACCTCTGGAAATACCTTGATTATGAAGGACGTGATGTACACTCCAGAGATAAGAAAAAAATTAGTTTCTGGTTTTCTTCTAAATAAGACAGGGTTTACTCAGTCTATAGGGGCAAATTTGTTCACCATTTCAAAAAATGGTATTTTTGTTGGGAAAGGGTATGCCACTGATGGCATGTTTAAGTTAAATGCTGTGTGAAGGATGGGAAATAAAATGTCTCATTCTACTTACATGTTGTGTGATTTTAATTTTTGGCATACTAGACTCTGTCATGTGAACAAACGCGTGATTTCAAACTTAAATAACTTAGGTTTAATTCCAAAGTTATCTTTAAATGATTTTGAAAAATGTGATTTTTGTAGTCAAACTAAAATAACAAAAAGTTCATATAAATCAGTAATTAGAGAATATTAGCCTTTAGATTTGATACACTCTAATATATGTGAACTTGGCGAGACTTTAACTAGAAATGAAAAATACTAGTTTATCACTTTTATGGACGATTGTTCTAACTATACTTTCGTATTTCTAATGAAAAATAAAAGTGAAGTGCTTCACATGTTTCAGATCTTTGTAATTGAAATTAAAAATCAATTTAGTAGAAAGATTAAGAGGTTTCGTAGTGATAGAGGAACCGATTATATGATTCTATTTTGTTTAATGATTTTTATAAGATGCATGAAATTATACATGAAACAATTGTACCATATTTGCTTGAAATGAATGGTAAAGCTGAAAGAAAATAACTCTTACTGAACTAGTTGGTGCTCTTATGGTTAACTATGGTGCTGCGTCTCATTGGTGGGGGGATGGGAATTTATTGACAATTTGCTATGTTTTGAATAGAGTTCCTAAATCTAAAAACAAAACATCTCCTTCTGAGATTTTGAAGAAAAGACAAACCGATTTGTCTTATTTTTAAACTTCAGGGTTGTCTGACTTATGTCTGAATCCCTGATCCCAAGCGAATTAAGCTCGCCAGTAAAGCATATGAATGTGTATTCATTTACTATGTAGTATTAACTGAGTAAGCAGTAAACAACAAAGTTTATATGTTTTATCACCTAAACGCTAAATTGATCATAGAGTCAAATAATGTTGACTTTTATGAAAATAGATTCCTTTTCAAATCAAGAAATAATTGGGGCCTTCAAAACAAGTGACGCTCCTGTGATCAAGAGCACTGAAAACAACAAACAAGAAGAAACACAACCTCAAAGAAGTAAGAGAGAAAGAGTTGCTAAAACTTATGGACCCGATTATACGACCTATACTTTAGAAGAGGATCTTGCAAATCTTCTAGAAGCTTTGTCGTCTTTGGATGCAGATCTATGGAAAGAAGCTATAAACAATGAGATTGATTCTTAGAGTCTAATAAAACCTTACATTTAGTATACTTGCCTATTGGTTGCAAACCGATAGGTTGTAAATGAGTTTGAAAAAGAAACTTAAACCCAATGGAAGTGTTGATAATTATAAGGCTCGCCTAGTAACCAAAAGTTTTAGACAAAGAGAAAATATATATTTCTTCGACATTCTATCACCGGTCACAAGAATTATATCCATTAGGGTACTAATTTTACTTGCTGTTATTCATAATTTGGTGGTACACCAAATGGATGTCAAAGCTGTTTTTTTAAATGGTGACTTGGAGAAGAAATCTATATAGAACAAGGTTTTTGTGATTCATGGACAAGAAAAAAAGGTTTGTAAGTTAGATAAGTTTTATATGGTCTTAAACAAGCTCATAATCAATGATATGAAAAGTTTGACAACACGATTATATCTAATGAGTTTAAATTGAATGAAAGTAACAAATGTATTTATGAAAAAAATTTGAAAATGACATTTGCACTATCATTTGTCTCTATGTAGACGAGTTACTCATATTTGGTTAAAAAATTCTTGTTGTAAATACTATAAAATCATTGTTGTGTAACAATTTTGATATGAAAGACCTCAGATAAGTGAGTGTAATTCTCATAATCTAGACTACTATGTTAGCATAGTTGGTGGAGCTGTATATTTAGCAACCAATGGTTATATATTTAGCATAGTTGGTGGAGCCGTATCTTGAAAATAAAAAAAACAGACGATATTAGCTCAGTCCGCTATGGAGTCTGAAATGATAGCACTAGCAACCACTATTGAAGAAGCGAGCTGGTTGAGATGCTTGCTTGTTGAGATCCCTTTATGGGAAAATGGTCAGTTGTGTTGATCCACTGTGATAGTACCACAACTATTGAAAAAATTGGAACCGTTATTACAACAATAAGAGATGTCATAGACGCCGTAAGCACATCACAGTTAGATAATTACTTTCAAAAGGAGCTGTTATAATGGATCATGTGCGCACTGATGAAAATTAGCAGATTCTTTGAGGAACATATTAGCTAGAGAGAAAATACTAAACACATCCAAAAGGATGAGACTATTGCCTGTAGATCAATGAGTCATTCATGATGTAATCCGATCTAAAAGACTGGAGATCCCAAGAATTAGTTTCAATGGGTAATAACAAGTCATGAAGCGACATGAGATGAACATGCTATTATGAATAAGAGAAGCATGATTCCTGAAGTGATGAAAGCTTGATGTAATAGAAACCCTTAATAAGATCTATACTCTATGTGGAGTGGGGTACCTAGCTACATAAGTACTCTTGATAGAGTCACCTATGTGAATATGTGTGGAGTGGAGTACCTAGCTACATGAGTACTCTTGATAGAGTCACCTATGTGAATGTGGAAGTGGGGCTGCTTCCTATGGAATTTTGAGGTAGAATTCCTAGAGGGTTCACTATATTGGGATAAACATGCAGGGCCATTAATGCATGGTCTTCTGAAAATACACCCTACGAAAATGTTGTGTGTTGGTTTGATGTTAGAGATATAATTCAAGAATACTAGTCTTCGCTGACCCAATCAAATTGGGCGCATCAGTTTCACAGATCCAGTCAAATGGGCTGCGTTTGTTGCCCCAATCAGTTGCAGAATTCCTCTCTAAATACAAGATTCCGCTTAGAGGGAATTCTATAGGATACTTAGAACGTCTAGAGGGAAGGTTCAGAGGATACGTTAGCATGATTAATCCACCAGTTAGCCAACTAACATCTCACCCTCATCCATTCCATCTTTAACACATTATAAACGTTCGCATACACATATGCAGAATGCATAAATTATGAAGAGTAGACTGCAAGTTTCAACAGTTCCTACATGCCAAACTACACAGTTTTCCTCTCTCTCATTTTTAAAGGTCCCATTAATTCAAATCCAGAAAACGAATACCTAATAGTAAATGAATTTAAAATCGACCCCAAAAACCCACATCCAATTTGTGAAATTTTTTTCTAGGAAAAGAACTCACACTCTTGACAAGGAGATATTTTGTTTAGAGTCGACCTGGGTTGTGGAAGTTTTCTGGTTTCCTAGCTCTTAACAATTCTACCTCTACTGCAATGGTTCGATTATGAGATTCCCTAATATGCTCTTTATCTTCTTTTAGTGCTTCCTTGGACTGTAAACGATGCCTAAGAGGAAGGAGAGGACATGCATGAGGTCAAATTGGAGGAAGAGAACTTCATATGGTTTCTGTCATTGAAGGATCCTGGGAAGAAAAAGGAATAAGCAAGAGATGATGGTGATGAACAGTAATAGGCTAAGAGATGATGGTGATTTGGTTGTGTGTTAGGATGGAAAGGAAAGTGTAGTTGGTGATGAAAGAAATGAAAGTCAGAATGGTCTCTGTGTACACATGAATGAGAGAGAAAAAGAAATGTGGTGTGTGTTCTTCTTTTGACACTTGGAATTGTTAATACTTCCACTTTCCAAACCTAACTTTGAACATAAATCAAATATTACTAAAGAATGTATTACTGTTTAATAAAAAAATTCTAAAAATGTATTTACTATCTTAATCTTGTAATTATTTCTAAGGTAATGAGGGGGGCTGTTACACATATCCAAAGAAAATTATGAATGAAAAATCCTCTCAATAGAGAGTTATTAGAATTCATGTAAATCATTGAAAGTGTTTTCACACACTTGTACTGATATAGGACTTGAAATGTAACGTCCTCTCACTGAGAGTTAGAATCCTAGAAACAAACCTTATGTCAATTATGACACAAACTAGAACTGATTTAAATCAGCCTGATAATGGCAACAACTCTCTCACCCCTAAGAGGTACCTAAAAAGGTACAACAACACTCATGAACCTCAACGGTAAGTGATAACTCTTCATCATATGCTGTTTGTAACTGTTTTTAGTCTTATTTATAGGAAATCATTAGTTAATTTAAGGAGTTATTTAATATATTTTGTTGATTTTATTTTTTGGATTTAATAACATGTGCATGTTCATATTTCCTTGATTAAGAAGATATTTTTTATGGTTTTATGTTATTTCTTTATTTTCCGTGCAGTGCTGAATTTTCGTGAGAAATCAACATGACCTACATGGAGTATTTCTACCATATCCGGAGTTGTAGATGTCCAATTGGAGTCAAACCAAGTGCAAATGAATGCTAAGATCCATAGCTACAACTTCCATGAAGACACCGGAACCAAATTCGGATTCGAAAGAGGAGAAAAATGCAATAAATTTCAGACATGAGATGTTGTGCGCCTGAAGCGCAAAGCACGCGCCCGAAGCGCATTTTGGCACTACTGCTTCTATTTTAATGCGCCTGAAGCGCAAGTTTTGCGCCTGGGGCGCAAGGCGCGCTGAAGAATGCATAAAATTGAGTTTTTATGAATTTTGAGGGATCTTTTGGTCAATTGAGAAGCTCAGAGACTTGTGCCCTAGCAGAGAAGCTCAGAGACGGCTGTTCTACACCATTGAAGGAGTTTTATCAAGAATCATTCATGAATCCTTCTTGTAATTCTTCTTTAATCTCTATCTCTTTAATCTCTGTAATGAGTAACTAAACCCTATTTGTTAGGGATGAGTGGAACAAAATGAAAGCTTTATTTGTCTAAATTGACTCCTGGTTATATGAATAAATTTATTGAATTATTTTTACCATCTCTGTGCTTAATGCTTTTTATTGCCTGATCAACTTTAAAATGTTCTATGATTCGTAATTTGAAACGGAAGTGGACTTTACGAATGCTTGAGATGATAAATTCATGAGATTGTAGTCTAGGGATAGATGCAGGTCATGAAACCAATTGAATTAGTTGCAGAGACAACATTTTAAAAAGAGAATTTTTTTACTGTAAAGCTTAATCCTAATTTTAAACCCACTAAGGAATTAGGGGCTATTTTGGAATTAAAGGTTCTGTCACTAAGACATTAGGGCAAGAATACTAAAGAGAATTCGGTAATAATTCAATAAAGGAATTCAGTAACTAGGATCAAATTAGAAACCAAGGTTGGACTCAATGTGAAACTCATCCCTGACATTTTTCTCATTATAGAAGTTCAATTTCATTACCATTGTTATTTTAAATATTACTTAAATCAACTCGGAAACTTTTTGTTCAATTTCAGTAGTTAAAGATAATTCGATAGTAAAACGCAATCCTTGAGTTCGACACTCGGTATTACCGTTTTAATTATTACTTGCAATGATTTAGTACACTTACTAAAACGCTATCAAGTTTTTGGCGCCGTTGCCGAGGATTGCCATATCACTATTGAGTTATAATTTATTTACTTAATTGGAATTTTTTGCTCTGCAATAAAATTTTTGTTTCTTTTATTTACTTATTTTTTTTATCTATTTCTATTTTCTCACGATTTTTTTTCTAACCTTGTATGCGAGGCCAGTCCTCAGCTAAGCTTCTTTTTGATCTAGAAATAGAAAAGACCGCAAAAGCAAATCGAAAGGCGGTTCGAGAAAGGAGAAAAAGGGAAAGAAAGTTAGCAGCGGAAGAACAAGATCTAGGGGATTGCTTCATATTTGCTGGAATGGCCGATCCATCACCACCTGAACGTACCCTCGGGGAGTATGGGAATCATGATAGAAACCGTGCTCGGTTGGCTATCCATAACCAACCAGTCACAATCAACAAATTTGAAAAAAGTCCCGCCCTGTACCAAGAGTTGAAGGAGATTCATTTTTCCGGTAAACATAATGAAGATGCAAATAGACATCTCACAAACTTCTTTGAACTATGTGAGACATTGAAAGTGGATGGTAACAGTGAAGAAGGCAAGAGGTTGAGATTGTTGAAGGTGTAAACACGAGAAGGGGGGTTGAATTGTGTTTGACTTAACTTGAATACTTTTCCTGTTTTAATACTTTCAAAACAAAACTAGATGTATAATTAAAACAGAGTTAGCAGCGGATAAAAATAAAAATAAAACTCACAGATTTTATACTGGTTCACCGTTAACGAGGCTACGTCCAGTCCCTTCGCCTTGAAGGATTTCACTAATTCAAACATTGAATTACAACCGTGCTACTGACCCTCCAAGTCAGTCTTCTCAAATAGTCTAACAATCCTAGACTTCTTTGAGGAAAAACAACTCCTGTCTTCAGCCAATCTGACACCCCAGATTGTAGAAGAATTCACAACACTATGAATCTAATTGCTAAGTACCTTGCTACCTCCTACTGACTCCCTCAGTTTGTAGACTCTACTTCAACAACTTAGATTTGACACAGTGGAAAGAAAATAACACGAGTACTTGCTTCTTGAAAGCTGAAACTCACAATTGACTTATATGAAAATTTGGGAGTGTTTGCTTTGGAAGTGTATGACTCTTTTGTGATTTTCGATTATGAGTATTTTGCCTTGAGCCTTCTTTTATAGATGCAGATTTGGGCCTCTTCCAAGCTTAATTTCGAGCTGAATCTTGCTGGATTCTCTTGCAAAAATAACTTGACCAATTGGGCTTCATATAAATAAAAAACATATCTTCAGATTTCCTTTCAAAATAACTGGCCAATTAAATCAATTGGTTCCTTCCCGCCACAACTCCTGAATTCTACAACACCTCACTTTATTTCTGTAACAAATCTTTTCAATCCTTTGATCAAAATAAATTAAATTCTCCACCGTATAAATTTCCTGATTAAATCTGGACCATTGGATCTTCATGCGCTAGTCCACATCTGGACTATACTGATTGTTATGCTGTGATCCTCTGATTTCGGCCTTCCCTGGACCACACTTCCTGACCCTCTGATCTTCTGATTTCGACCATCTTGGATGCGCACCTGATATGCTATAATCCTCTGAATTCAGCCTTTGCTGGACTATACATTCTGTCCTTCTGATTTTGGCCAACACTGGGCCATGGTCTGATTTTCTGATCTGGACCATCACTGGACCAAATAATTAATTCTGAACCACTGATCTGGAAATCTTCCCTCTGATCTAGACTAATTCTGAACTTTGGCCTGGATTAAATTGAAATTAAATCTGGACAATAAATATTTCAGTCTAGGCATTTTACCTTTGATTTTAGATCAGGTCTGGATCATTCTGGAAATCCTTTCTTCTTGTCTGGACTTAGTTTCATGCCCTGAATCATGCTATCTTATGGTCTGGGTCACATCTGGATTGATTCTCTTGTTCTGGACCCTTAAACATAGCTTCTGGTTGAGTCTGGAACAAGTTTGGGCAGTTTAATATTTCACTGCCAGGCCATCTTCTGGTCAGAATAACTTCTGGAATAAAATTGATATTTGATTCCTGTTTGTCTGGAACAACTCTCTTTCTAGCAGGCTTTCCAATGGTATGATCCATGTTTCATTCTGATTTTTATTCCTTCTGATCTGGGCCATCAAAGATATCTTCTGGTCATGTTTTGACATTCCTGGAGTATCTTCTGGTCATTCCAGAATTCATTTTTCTGGAATCCTTTGATCACTGCTTCTGATTCCTTCAGTTTCTGGGGCATTTAATAATTCAAAGTACAAAATAAGTTTACATAGAGTACATTTGTAAGCATCAAAATCCTAAGTACTTAGAACCAACTTGGTTCCAACAATTGTTTCCATTGTCATTAAAAGATGATGCTAAGGAGTGGCTAAATTCTTTACCCTCCGGTAGCATCACCACATGGGACGATCTTGAAGACAAATTCTTGGAACAATACTTTCCCCTAGCTGTGTTTGTAAGAAAAAGGCAAGAGATTTCTGGTTACAAGTAGAAAGAAGGAGAATCACTTTGTGACACTTACAGGAGGTTCAAGAGTTTACTAGCAGGATGCCCCAATCATGCTTATGATGACACCGCTCAAATGCAAATACTCTGCAATGGGTTGAGACCGAGCACTAGAATTATGTTGGATGCTACAGTAGGTGGCTCTTTGAATTATAAGACCGCATCAGAAGCACGAAAAATTATCGAGATTATGGCATCAAATGAGCAAATGATGTTGTATGATAGAGGAAGTGGGTCAAAAAGAGGTATACTGGAATTGAGTGTTATGGATGCCGGGTTGGCTCAAGGAAAGCTACTCTCAAAACAGATAGAAGAGGTTATCGCTGCAGAGATAAAAAAGGGCATGGCAGCTCTAAATATACAACCCCAAGTGGCCCCTGTTAAATTATTGAAACATACAAGTTGTGATTTTTGTGGGGGAGCACATAAAAATGGCGCCTGTGAAGTACCAGAGGATGATGACAGAAGAACCAGAAAAGGTGAGTTTTGTGGGTAACAACGGAAAGCAAAATAATCCTTACTCTAGTACGTACAATCCGGGTTGGAGAAATCATCCAAATTTTTCATGGAAAGATCAACAGGGTGCGTCCCAAAGCTAAGAAGGAACTCAAACGAATCAAGCGTCACCACGTAAAGCTTCTTAGGAGATTTCTATTGAGAAGTTGGCAACAAACACAAGTGTTTTCATTGAAGAGTCTAGAGCCATCCAGAAAATCAATCAGCATCTATTAAGAATCTTGAGACCTAATTGGGTCAATTTGCACAACAGCTAGCACAAAGAGAACCCGGAAATTTGGCTAGTGATACAGTTCCAAATCCGCGGAACAATGACAATGCCGTGACAACAAGGAATGGCAAAGTAAGTGAACCAACACCACCTGAAGAAAAAAAAGGTGGAAGTGCTTCAATCCATACCCACTCGGAGGAAATAGTCACCCCGACATCAGCTGAGGGGGATATTGGTTGTGAAAAGGAGGAAGAACTTGTGGTGCAGAAAAAGGAAGCCCTACCAAAACTAGAAATTCAACTCCCATTCCCTCATAGATTAAAAAGGGAAGAAACAGAAAAACAATTCGGTAAGTTTCTTGATGTTTTTAAAAAATTGCAAATTAATATTCCTTTTGTAGAAGCACTAGAGCAGATACCGACGTATGCCAAGTTCATGAAAGAGATTCTATCAAAGAAAAGGAAAATCGGCGGTGAAACAGTGATGCTTTTACTGAAGAGTGCAGTGCTACTCCATAGAGGAAGCTACCACCTAAGCTCAAGGATCCTGGAAGCTTCTCTATCCCTTGCGCTATTGGGAATAGAACTTTTGGGAAGGCCCTGTGTGATATTGGGGCAAGTGTGAGTCTTATGCCTCTTTCTATATACAAAAGGTTAGGCATTGGAAGAGTCAAAGACACACAGTTGATGTTACAGTTCGCAGACCGCTCAATGAAACACCCATATGGAGTGGTGGAAGATGTGTTGGTCAAGGTGGATAAGTTCATTTTCCCAATTGATTTTGTGGTATTGGACATGGAGGAAGACAATGATATCCCCTTGATCTTGGGGAGACCGTTCCTAGCAACAGGGCGAGCTATGATTGATGTGGCGGATGGCACCTTAACCTTGAAAGTAAATGAGGAATCAATTACCTTTAACATCCTAAAAGCCATGGAACACTCTAAAGAAAGAGAAGGGTGCAACCAAATCGAGATATTTGATTCGATAGTTGATGAAGAAGTTGGGCGTCAAGTACCCGTTTTGCCGCTAGAAAGAGTGTTATGCCTACACCAAGAAGTTGTTAAAGATAGTGAAGACCCGAGGAAAAAGAAGTTTTAGCCATGTTAGAAGCATCACCATCTCATTCCCCCCGCTTCCGCACTAGATGGGAGGAGTTGAAGGGGAATGAAGAGGAACTCCTAGAAAAAAAAGAGACACCACTTATTGAACTCAAGCAGCTGCCTCCTCACTTAAAATATGTATTCCTTGGTGAAAAAGATAATAACCCAGCTATCATTAATGCAAGCTTGAGTGAGTTACAAGAAGAGAAGTTGTTGAAAATTTTGCGGAAGAATAAAGTTGCCATCGGTTGGTCCATTGAAGACTTGAAGGGAATAAGTCTGACTTTTTGTATGCACAAGATCCTAATGGAGGAAGGTCACAAACCGGTTATACAACCCCAAAGAAGATTGAATCCAGCTATGAAAGAGGTGATTAGGAAAGAAGTGGTAAAGCTCTTAGAAGCCGGTCTCATTTACCCCATTTCAGATAGCTCGTGGGTGAGCCCCGTTCAAGTTGTACCAAAAAAGGGTGGAACGACCGTCATCACAAATGAAAAGAACGAGCTAATTCCTACGCGAACGTTCATAGGGTGGAGAGTTTGTATTGTTTATAGAAGATTGAACAGTGCTACGAGGAAGGATCATTTTCCGCTCCCTTTCATTGACCAGATGCTTGAGAGACTAGCAGGACATGACTATTGCTACTTCTTAGATGGATACTTGGGGTATAATCAGATAGCTGTGGCACCTGAAGATCAAGAGAAAACTGCATTTACATGTCCTTATAGGGTGTTTTCCTATCGGCAGATGCCGTTTGGGTTATGTAATGCACCCACTACATTTCAAAGGTGCATGATGTCCATATTCTCTGATATGATTGAGAAACATATCGAAGTATTTATGGACAACTTTTCTGTTTTTGGTTCATCGTTTGACAATTGTTTGATTAATCTAGCCCTTGTATTAGAAAGGTTTGAAAAATCCAACTTGGTCCTAAATTGGGAAAAATGTCATTTTATGGTAAGAGAGGGAATTGTTTTAGGCCACCAAATCTCCCACAAGGGGATCGAAGTTGACAAGGCCAAAGTTGAAGTTATTGAAAAACTTCCCCCTCCCACCAATGAAAAAGGCATTAGAAGCTTTTTAGGTCATGCTGGATTTTACAGGAGGTTTATAAAAGATTTTTCTAAAGTTGCCAAACCACTTACAAACCTACTTGTAAAAGACACACCTTTCAAATTCAATGAGGACTGTTTGAATGCTTCTAACACCTTGAAAAATAAGTTGATAACTGCCCCTATTGTCACTGCACCTTATTGGTAACTACCTTTTGAAATCATGTGTGATGCAAGTGACATTGCTATCGGGGCAGTCCTGGGACAAAGTAAAGATAAGTTGTTGCACGTAATTTACTACGCGAGTCATGTTTTGAATGATGCACAACATAATTATGCAACAGTTGAAAAAGAATTATTGGTTGTGGTTTATGCTTTTGATAAATTTCGATCTTACTTTTTAGGATCGAAAGTTATTGTTTACATTGATCATGCTGCCTTGAGATATTTGTTTGCTAAGCAGGAATCAAAGCCAAGGCTACTCAGGTGGATTTTGTTACTACAAGAGTTCGATATTGAGATCCGAGATAAGAAGGGTTCATAAAACATTGTAGCTAACCATCTATCTCGATTGGAGAAAGTGGAGGAGGATGATGACGCTAGACCGATTTGAGACCAATTCGCCGATGAACACATCTTCACAATTTCCGAGGTACCTTGGTTCGCTGACATTGCAAATTTTAAGGTAGGAAAGGCAATTCCATCCGATTTCACCTACCAACAACGAAAGAAGTTCATCCATGACGCCAAATTCTATGTATGGGATGAGCCCTTTCTATACAAAAACGGAGTGGATGGGTTGTTGCGAAGGTGTGTACCCGAGGAAGAGCAAGAAAAGGTACTATGGCACTGCCATGACTCTGATTATGGGGGTCATTTTAGTGGGGATTGAACTGCATCAAAGGTTCTCCAATCAGGATTGTTCTGGCCATCATTGTTTAAAGATGCATTCAACTATGTGAAGAAGTATGATCGATGTCAGCACACCGGTAATATTTCAAAACGGGATTAGATGCCTCAAAATCCTATATTATAAAAGTAGAAGTGTTCGATGTGTGGGGTATCGATTTCATGGGTCCATTTCCACCCTCATTTGCAAAAGTTTATATTCTGGTGGCAGTGGATTATGTCTCAAAGTGGCTTCTCCAAGGAACTAACATGCGCCACTTGTGCTTTTTCGTTCAGTTTTATCCCTAGCGTAATAAGCATCGCAGTAAGCTACAAGATCAAAATGAGAACCTTTTCTATACCAAAGACCAAGATTAGTAGTACCAACAAGATATCTAAAAATTCTTTTTACAGCAGTCAAATGCGATTCTTTAGGTGCAAATTGAAATCTAGCACATAATCCTACTGCAAATACTGTGTCAGGTTTATTGGAAGTTAAATAAAGCAAAGCTCCTATCATGCCTCTATATTCCTTCATTCATCTTTGTCTAATTAAGAAGATGGATGCATGGGAGTAGTCATGATTTTGGCTTCATTCATTTTATATTTTGTTAAAAGATCTTTTGTATACTTTTCTCGACAAATAAATATGCCATCATCATGTTGTTTGATTTGCAACGCAAGAAAATATCTTAATTCTCCCATCATACTCATTTCAAATTCACTTTGCATGAGTTTTGAAAAAGCATCACACATTTTCTCATTTGTTGAACCAAATATAATATCATCAACATACACTTGAACTATGAGTAAATCATTTTTATCAGTTTTCTTAAAAAGTGTAGTGTCGATTTTTCCTCTGGAAAATCCATTCTTGATTAAGAAGGAACTTAATATTTCATACCAAGCTTCTGGTGCTTGTTTTAAACCATAGAGAACTTTGGTAACTTTGAAAACATGTTTTGGTTTTGATTGATCTTCAAAACCGGGAGGATGTCGCACATAAACTTGTTCGTTTTAAAAAACCATTTTAAGAATGCACTTATAACATCCATTTGAAAATGTTTTATGAGTTTATGAGATGCATATGCAAGAAGAATTTGTATGGTTTCATCATAATCTATACCTTCTTGTTGATTGTAACCTTGAGCAACCAACGTTGCTTCGAACAACCTTACCTTCTTCATCTAGTTTGTTTTTGAATACCCATCTTGTTACTATGATGGTTTGATTCTATGGATTTGGAACAAGATCCCAGATTTCATTATTTTCAAACTGAAGAAGTTCTTCTTTCATTGCATCTATCCAAGATTGATCAGCTATGGCTTCTTTGATTGACTTTGGTTCGAATTGGGAGATCATTGCCATGTTGTTGTTGTCTTCATCTTTGAATGACATTCTTGTTCGAATTCCATCAGCAATATTTCCAATAATTTGATTTTGGGGATGATCAATGATTGGTCCCCAAATTTTAGGTGGAGAATGAAACGAAGATTGTTTATCAATCTAGGTTTCCTGGGGAACATTTTGTTGTGCTGTCGAGAATGTTCTTCTTCTTCATCATTTCTTTTGCTTATTTCCAGATCATCGAATTCATCAAACAACACATGCATACTGATTTCAACAATTTTTCTTTTGAGATTGAAAACTCGATATCCTTTAGAGGTTGTTGAGTAACCCAAAAATATGGCTTTGTCTGATTTTGCATCAAACTTTCCAAGATTTTCTTTGTTGTTCAAAATGTAATAATAACAACCAAAAATATGAAAATACGAAATGTTTGGCTTTCTGTTTTTCCAGATTTCATATGGTGTTTTGTTGATAATTTTTCTTATTGATACACAATTTAAAATGTAGCATGGAGTATTGATAGCTTCAGCCCAAAAATATTTTTCAACATTAGACTCTTCCAGGATTGTTCTTGCCATTTCTTGTAATGTTCTATTATCTCTTTCAAAAACTCTATTTTGTTGAGGAGTTCTTGCACAAGATAGAATATGAGAAATGCCAAGTTCATCGAAGAAGATTTTAAAAGTGGCATTTATGAATTATCCTCCATGATCACTTCTTATAGAATGATATTGGAATCCTTTTCATTTTGTACCTTTTTGCAAAAAAATTTAAATGCATCAAATGCATCATCTTTTTGTTTTAAAAATAAAACCCAAGTGTATCGTGAAAAGTTATCAACAATAACATAACCATACTTCATTCCACCTAAAATTTTTGTTTTAATAGGACCAAAAAGATCTATGTGAAGTAGCTCAAGGATTCTGTTTGTGGAAATAAAATCCTTTGGATGAAAACTACTTTTAACTTGTTTTCCTTTAGCACATGCTTCACATATTTTATCTTTATCAAAATTGATTTTTGGCAGTCCTCTAACAAGTTTTAATTTTGAAACCTTTGAAATAGTTTTCATACTGATGTGTCATGTCCTCTTGTGCCAAATCCATTTATCTTTGTTTATGGACATGAAGCAGTATTCATCAGGTAGTTCTTCAAGGTATAAAACATAAAGATTTTTCTTTCTTGTTCCAGAAAAGGGGAGTTCACTAGTTTTAGTTTTAACTTCACAAAAGTTGGGTTTGAAGATAACCTCGAAGCCATTATCACATAATTGACTTATGCTTAAGAGATTATGTTTCAAACCTTCTACATATTGAACATCAGATATTTGAGCTGAGTTTTCTTCCCAATGGTTCCTTTACCTTTGATTTGAGCTTGATTGTTGTTTCCAAAGGTTACAGAACCTCATTCCTTCTTTTCAAATGACATGAAGCAATTTTTATCTCTTGTCATATGACTTGAGCAGCCACTGTCCAAAAACCATGACTTTTTCTTGACATGTTGAAATCCAACCTGCATAAGGTGTTACATTTACTATAGGTACCCACTTGGTCTTGGGTCCTTCAGAGTTAGTTTTAAAATTGTATTTTCTTTTGATATTGTAGGTTGATTCAGAGTGACCAACTTTTGAACAATGATAACATTTTAGTGTTGGAAAATTATTGAAAAACTGAGGTTTAACAGGTGTTGGTAAAATCCCAGAATGTTCTCCTTTTAAATTTTTTGAAGAATGTTTCATTCCAGAACGTTCTCCTATTTTCAAGTCTCTTGGAGAACATTCTCCTTTTTTTTTGGTTTTGAAAAAATTATGTCTTTGTTCCAGATCGTTCCAGTTTTATAAAATTCCTTTTGTTCTTGATTTTATTATCTCTCTTTTTGAAATAACATGCCAATTCTAGATGTCCAATTTTATTACAATATGAACACTTTGTTTTGCATTTATCCTCTTTACTTTCCAGAACAAAGAAGTTTTCATAGATTTTTATTTTGAGTCCTATCAAAACCAAGTCATGCTTTATCAAAAATACCTACTTGAGATCCCATGATTTTTTGAAAGGTTTCAGTAGCTTTGATGAATTATGATAAATCACTTTTAAGAAGTTCGACTTTAGCTTTAAGGAGAACGTTCTCCTTTTGTGCTACAAAACATTCTTGTTTTCTTGTCTTTGAGTTTTATTGTTTTCAACTTGAGATTGCTTCAGATTGTGAATGATTTTTTTTTAAATTCATCATTCATAGCCTGAGCTTTCTATTTTTCTTCTTTTTCTTTATAAAATTGTTCTTTTAAAGAGGTACATTTTTTAACAGGAAATTTTGAATCATTTAGTAAATTATCAAACTCTTTCCCCATTTGTTCACATAGAGAGCAATGTTTAGATTCAGTTACCTCATTTTCTTCTATGTTTGCCATCAGACATATGTTGGCTTTTTCTTCTTCATCTTCTTCTTTTGTTTTTGATTCTTCTGAATCGTCTCATGTGGCCATCATTGATGTCTTTTTAAATGAAAATCTTTTTGGTGTCTTTTTGTTCAATTGACATTCAACTTTGTAATGTCCAAGTTTGTTGCATCTGAAGCATTTGACCTGACTTTTATCCACTTCTGTTTTGGGATTTTCCCTTTTACTTGGGAACCCCCTTTTTATCTGGTCTCTTCTTCTCATCATTCTTTGGATATTTCTAGTGAGAAGAGATACTTCTTCATCAGCATCTTCAGTTTCATCTAAGTCCTCATCTATTTGTGATGGTAAACTTTGTTGAGATGCTTTTAAGGCTATTGCTTTGCTCTTTTTGATTGGTCTGTCTTTTTGCAGTAACACTTCATGTGCTCTTAACGTTCTAATCAATTCTTCTAGTGCCAATACATTAAGATTTTTGGCTTGGCTTATAGCGGTCACCATTGCTCTCCATATTATTGGAAGGCATCTCATGATTTTTCTGACCCTATCTTGTAGCGAGTATGCTTTCCCTAAGGAGCGTATTTCATTTACAATAGTTGTAAGTCTTTCGTACATCTCATCGATGGTCTCACCTTCGTTCATCTCAAAGAGTTCAAATTTTCTTATGTCTATGTCAATTCTGGTTTCTTTTACATGACTCATTCCCTATCGATGAGTTTGTAATGTATCCAATATTTCTTTAGCAGTATTGCATTCATCAATTCTTTCGCTTTCTTCCCTGCTTAAAGCACAAGATAAAAATAATTGAGATTTAGAGTTTAGGAGTACCTTAGTTTTGTCTTCAGCTATCCAGTCGACTTCTCTTTTTTCAGCTGATGTTGGATCATCTTGATTTACTCTTGGGATGTAATCACCATCAGTTATGATACGCCACATTCTTGTATCTTGTGATTTCAGAAATAATTTCATTTTTTTTCCAGAAATAGTAATATGTTCCATCAAAGTAAGGTGGTCTATTTGAATATTCTCCTTCAACTATGTATTTGGCTTTTGACCTTTTTTCTTCTAGATCTTTTCTCTAACATTGTTTAGGTGTTTAATTTTAGAGACCATGCTCTAATGCCAATTGAAATAGAAATGTCAGTTTACAAGGAAGGGGGTTTGAATTGTAAAGTTGCCTATTTAAAATTTTCATTTTAAAACATAAAAATAACTCAAGATTGATCTTGGTTAAGAAAGCAGAAAACGAAGAATGTTCTAGGTTCTGGAAACAGAAAACAGAGAACGTTCTTAGTTAGTTTAAAAAGCAGAATGATCTTGATTTGTGAAAGCAGAATAAACGGCGAACGTTCTGGAAAACGGAGAACGTTCTTGGTTTGGTTTGAAAATAGAAATTGATTTTTAACTTTAGTAAATGGAAGACTGAAAGTAAATAGAGATAGAGAAGAGATATCACACAATGATTTTATCCTGGTTCACCCAAACCTGGCTACGTCAGTCCTCATAACCGTGAGATTTTCCACTAAGTGTTAAAAACAAAGAACCTTACAGCACCTAGCTCAGATCATCCTTGATCTGTTACACACTTCAATCTTTTCCACCCAGAAAGGGATTCAATCAGGTCACGTATCAACCCTTGATAGGATTTTTACAACTCACCTTTTAACCTTAAAAGGATTTTCTAAACAAATCACTCAAGCTATAAACAAATCTTATAGTCTTGAGTTTTATACGATAATGATTTAAAGTGTTTGACAAAATCTGTTTAATCTCAACTCTTGTTTGAGAATAGATTCTTTACAAGATGTTTCAGTAAACTAATGACAATAAACTCAAAACTGAATGTTATTGATTTCTTGTGAGACTTTCAAGTATGAATGAGAGTGATTGATGATTTTTCTTTTGCACTTGAATGTCGTGATTTTTCATTAACCTGTGAGGTTCCTTTTATAGGAACTTGCGAAGGTCCATGTCAGCTTAATATTACTAATTTAAGGAGTTTCCTTGGTCAAGGGTTAGATTAAAATAATCAGTCTTCAAAGTAAGACTATTGGCTGAACTTGTTCCCCTTTTGACTTTAAGACTTTCTGGTCTTTGTGATTCCTCTTACATCTGATCTGTACAGTGCTTGAGGATCACTTGATCACTTGAATATGTGTCATACAATCATGCTAAAGTTTCAAGAACGTTCCTTGTCTATGTTTCAGAAGTTGTAGAACGTTCTGGAGCTGTATGATAGAAGCTGGAGAATGTTTTGGAGAATGATTAATCTTGACTGATTTTGTCATTTTTTCTTTGATTCAAATCTTTTCTTCTTAGATCCTTTGGAGTACTTCCTTTGTTATTATGAAAGCTGTATATCCCTTGGATATGTACCAGTAATCCATTCTAAATAAGCATTATCTTCTGTTGCATTAAAATCTAGCTTGAACAGTCTTGATGAAGTGAAAAACGTGGAGAACGTTCTTAGTTTTTCTCTGAAAATGTCCAGAACGTTCTTGGTTTCTAGAAGTTCATTTTTAGCTTATTCTTTAAACTGATTTTGCTTGCTTTTGCTTAGTACCTATTTTGGATTATCACACTAAAAAACACATGTTAAATAACACATAATTTAGAATCATAATTAGAGTCTTTAATTAATCTTTGTTTGTTTTCATCAAAACAATTAATTGAGATTTTGTCTTAACACCATGTCGTATGATATCTTTCAACTTTGTTGCTAAGGACATCTACATGATAGATTATTTTATTCTTAGGTACCTAAATTTGGTTGGGTTCTGGTTTGTTAATTTTGAAAGGTGTCTTGTCTTTCCATGGTTTTTGCATAGGACAAGTTCTTTTACTATGACATTTCTTTATGCAATATAAGAAAGCTGTATCAGGTAAGTCAAAACCAATACCTCGCCTATTGTTTATGCTAATGACATAGATCATATAGGCTTGTTTGCTTATGTCTATGCGGTTTGCAAGAAATTCTTGAAAGGCTTTTTCATACTTAATAGAATTATAGACTCTATCATATGAGGTTTTTGAAACATTTTCTTTCGGAGTTAGATTTTCTCTTTTTAGGTTGTCAAAATCTTTATCAAGAGAGTTGTATTTATTTGTTAAGATGACATGAGCTTTTCTAAGAAACACTGTGATTCTTGTATAGAAACTCATTTAACATAGCTATAAGTTCATTCTCAGAAAGGTTAGATAATAACTCAATTTCTACACCACAGACTCATTTTCAGAATCAAAGTGAGTTTGTGCCATTAGAACCATATTTGCATGCTCTTCATCCTCAGCAGAGTCATCCCAAGTAGCCATTAGACCTTTCTTCTTTGGGAATTTTTTTCTCAAGTTTAGAACACTGTCATTTAAAATGTCTTGGTTCTTTGCATTCATAGAAGATGAGTCTTTTCTTTTCTGATTTTTCACCTCTTTCTCTACTATTTTAGGAGCGTCTGAAATATCTTTTTGGGAAAAAAATTTCTTCTTGTTATTCCACAAACGTTGGATTTCCTTTGAGATAAAGGATAACTCTTCATCATTTGAGTCTTCACTTTGGTCATCTAATTTGCTTTCCTTCGAGTCTTACATTGTTCGCAAGGCTTTCCAGTTTGCTTTCATTCCATTGCAATTAAGAGCCAAGGAATTTAACTTCTTCTTTGGCTCATCGTTAACAAGTTCAGTCTCATGGGATATGAGTGAACTCATCAGTTCTTCCAAAGGCAGTTTGTTTAGGTCCTTAGCCTCTTGAATTGTTGTTACCTTTGGTCTCCACTTGCTAGGAAGACTTCTAATAATATTCTTAACTTGATCATAGGTAGTGTAACTTTTTTGGAGAACTTTCTATCCATAAACTAGAGTTTGGAATATAGAAATCATTTTCCCAATGTCTTCATCTTCTTTCATCTGAAAAAGTCTATACTTCCTGAAAAGTAAATTTGCCTTAGCTTCCTATACCTATTTATTTGCTTCATACTTGAGAATCAAAGCATCAAAGATACTCTTTATTGTTTCGTTGTTGCTGGATTTTTTGAACTCTTTAAAAGTGATAACATTCATCATAAAAATTCTTGCTTTATGATGCATCTCGTATTGTCTCTTTTTGTCAGCGTTGAGCTCTTTTTCCGATATTTCAACACCAACAATACCTTTTGGAGCCTCATAGCCATCTTCGACTATGTCCCAAAGTTCAGGATCATGTGAGATGTTGAAACTTCTATGTCTGGCCTTCCAATATTCAAATATTTCACATCAAAAAGAGGAGTTCTGTTAATGTTTCCATTTGTAACTTCATCACTAGAGTTAGTCATGATAAAATAGATCTTTACTCAAATATAGTTAAGTGCTCAGCTTTAAGTTTGATCTCTGATGCCAATTTTAGTATGAGAAACACATGAAATGGGGGGTTCGAATTATGTTTTATTTTAAAAGCATTTTTAGCAAGATTAAAAACATAGTGATAAAACAGAGTAGTTAAAATAATAAACATAGAACAACACAAACCAATTTATCCTGGTTCACCACCAACAAGGTAGCTACGTCTAGTACCTTCTAACTAAAGGAATTACTCCACTAATTCACCAACTTAATCACCCGTCCATTGAACACCTACTAGTCAAGCTGACTATGTTCAATGTAAATGTGCAAGAATACTTATGTTTTTTATGAAGACAAAGACCAAGCCAAGTGATCAAGATGAAGTCAACAATCAAGTCAACTATTGTCAATATGCTAGAAGACTTAGAGTTTAAGGTATATGATGCAATCTAATATTGTTATATTTAAAATCCACATGAGAACCTTATACTTTTACATATGCATAAAAAAGAATTAACAAAATGCATAAACAAATGTTTGGAAAATCAATTTTTAAACAAAGTCAAGTGTGTATTCGAAAACATTTATGTGTAGCCAAATACAGATGAAGTCAGAAGCAAAAACTGCACATTTGTATTCGACTACAACATGTTGTACCCGAATACAAACTCAAGTCAGTAGCAAAAAATTCATATTTGTATTCGACTACAGGATGTCGTAGCCGAATACAAATACCAAGTCAGTAGCTAAAATAACATTTTTGTATTCGACTACAACATATTGTAGCCGAATACAAAATCAAGTCATGGAAAAATTCACTCATCTGTATTCAACTACAAGGATTCGTATTCGAATACATGCTTGAAATTTTGAAATAAATTTGAACGTTACAGAAGTGTATTCGACTACACTTACGTTGTAGCCAAATACAACTGTCAAACAATGTGATTTTTCAGTTCATATTGATTCTGAATCATTGTATATATTCATCAAACTTCTTTGGAAGATTGCCAATGATCTGAAGTGATGTATTAGGAGTATAAATACCTCATAGGCTCAAGTTTAACTTAACAACTTTTCAACCACTTCAGAACTTTCTTTGAAAAATTTAACGATCCATTAAGAGTCAAACTTTCATATTTCAAGTGCATATTGCTACATTGTCATATCATTGCAAAGGTTCTCTGCTGCACTTGAAGTACAATAGTATTGGATAGTTATCATTGTACAAAGAAAGCATATCAATTGTATATTCACTTAAGTTCAACCAAAATCATTAATGTAAAATCATTCAAGTTATTATTGAAGAAAGTGGTGTACTTTCTTCAAGTATTGTAAACTAATATAGTGGTGTGCTATCTTAGGGACAGTGTTAGAAGTTTTTAATAGAAGTCTTAAAGTTAGACTTGTAATTATTCTAACATTAGTGGAAAATCTCTAGTGCAGTGGAAGAGGACTGGATTACCCTTGGTTATAAGGGGAACCAGGATAAATTCTTTGTGTTCTTTATTTTTCTGCCATTTACATTTTACTTCACTAATCATAGTAAAAAAAAAATCCATTAAGTCTCTAAAAACTAGAAAATTTATAAACACCTAATTCACCCGACTCTTAGGTGCGCCTCTGAACTTACAATTGGTATCAGAGCAGGTTTAGGTAACTTGCTCATCGATCCTTATTCATGGCTTCCACACATCCAGTTTTGAGAGATGGTGGTAGTAGCAATAAACCACCCTGCTTTGTTGAAGAACACTATGACTTATGGAAGATATGGATGCAAGCATATCTTGAGGCACAAGGAGATGATATTTGGGATGTGGTAGAAAATGGCCCCTATGTTCCAAAGACAATCATCAACAATGAAGAGCAAATAAGGATAAAAGCCTCATGGACTGATGATGACAAAAGGAATATGTAGTTTGACAAAAAGGCAAAAAACATGTTAAAATCGGCACTTGGAATGGACGAGTTCTTCTGCATATCTCATTCCAAAACTGCCAAAGAAATCTTGAATGCGCGAACCTCCAAGTCAAGCGCACTAGCGCGCTTTACCAAGGCTTTCTCTTATAGGGGCTCGAACGCCGTTGCTTGTTTGGGTCAAGCGGTAAAACGTTCTAAACGTAATTCCTTATCTCAAGAATATGAATTGTTTCATATGCAGTCGGAGAACCTATTCTGGACTTGCATAAAAGATTTTCTCATCTAACAAACCACTTGACGGCGCTTGGAAAAATCTTCACTAATGATGAATTGAACCTTAAAGTTCTAAGATCATTAACAAGGGTATGGCAGCCAAAATTAATAGCAATTTCTGAAAAGAAAAGCGTGTCAAAGATGTCTCTTTTTGCTCTTTTCGAAAAGCTTCAAGAACATGAAATTGAAATTGGAAGGCTAGAAAAGAATGAAAGTCAAGAAAATAAGCCAAAGATCATTGCCTTAAAAGTGGAGTCAAGAGAGCAAATCGATGATGAGAATTCATATCAAGATGAGAACATTACCTTCCTAGAAAATAAATTTGATAAGTTCCTTCAAAACAATAAAACTTTTAAGAAAAGGAAATTTTTTAGGAAGAAGGATGTCTCCACTTCAAGTCAAAACTTCACTTGTTTTGAGTGTGGAAAGCAAGGCACATAAAAGCGGAATGTCCAAATATTTTCAAGAAAAGTATTCACAAGAAGAAAGAATTCAAAAAGGCCTATATAACATAGGAGGACAATGAAGTCAGTTCATCCTCAAATTTGAAAAGTGACGAAAATTCAAATGTTGCCTTAACTACTTCTGTAAGACCCATAAATTTAAAATTAAATTATGGATTTAATATTAAGTGTATTTTGGAAATATTTGTAAAAATATTTAATATATATGTATATTTCTATATATATATATAAATATTTATTTTGGAGGTTGGATTAAAATTATTGGATGAAGGATAAAATAATTTAATTACGAGTAATTAAATATCGAGCAGTTAATTAAGATGTTATCTGTTAATTACGACGAGAGTGGTTAAGTACTTGATGGTCAAGCAATATTATAATATTAATGTGTTGGGTGAGGTGGCACATATATGCCTATATATATGAATGAGAAGCAAGAAAACCAGGGCAGAAACATTTCCTTCTTCACTGCATGCGCTAGTGTCTTTTTCTCTTCCCATTCTGTTTTTGTAACAAAAGAGCATCCTCAAAAGTCAAATTACTTGGAAATCCAGCGCCGAACCAGAAAGTGCCCATAACAAAAGTTGTTCCTCTCATCGTTGCGGAGCTAGAGAACTAACTTTTGTAGCGGCAACGCGAACGAGAGTTTCGCCGACTTTTGTCGCGGTAACGTGAATGAGCGCAGAAAACGTAACAGAGGTAAGGGGCACCTTCCTTTCTAGATTGCATTTAGGGCTGTAAATGCATGTTGTTGAGGCATTGATGATGTTTTCGTTGTTGTTTTTAAAGTGAAACTGCTTTGCATGTCGTTATGAATGATGTAAATGCATGCTGTTGATGTTTTTGATGATCTGTGATGTTTGCTGTATTGGTTGATACATCAATGATGTTTGGTTGTGTGTGGATGCTGGAAAGTGCTTTGCATGTCGTTTTGGGATTGATCAAAATACATGTATGCTGGAAATCTGTTGTTGTTGTGTTGATGAGAAATGTTCTGAGTTTTGTGGTTCAAAAGAATGGTCATTATGTTTTTCGAATACGGCACTGGTGTATTCGAATATGGCACTGGTGTATTCGAATACATTCCTTTAAAATCCCTGTTTTACTCAAATTTTGAACTTGTATTCGAATACATTCCTACAGATAAGTGATTTTTGCTTCTGACTTAGCATCTGTATTCGACTACGACCCTGTCGTATTCGAATACAAAATTTAAATTTTTTCCACTGTATTCGCATCTGTATTCGACTACGGCCCTGTTGTATTCGAATACAGATTTGCAATCTTTGCCGCTGACTTCGCATCTGTATTCGGCTATGACAACCTCGTATTCGAATACAGAATTGCTGATTTTTCAGTGTTTTGGCATCTGTATTCGAATACAAGGAAGCTGTATTCGAATACAGATTGGTTTTTTTCCAAAAATTCCAGTTTTAAACAATTGTTTATGTACTTAAAGAGTTGGGGAAACATTTGGAAGGCTTGTTATGAATTAAATGGAATTTTGAGATGGTTTGAGGTGGTGATGATGAGGTTCTTGAATTCTTTGTTGATGTGGTGATAATGAAATTGTTGAGATGGTTTGAGGAGATGATGGAGTGGCTGGATTTTCAGCTGGTATTTGCATATTGTTTTCAGTGAAGAGAAAACATAGCATGTCAATGCATTGCATAGTCAGGTGGTGACCGCGATGGGCCACGAAGTTAAGTAGTAACCATGATGGGCTACGGAATGGTCGCGTGTTCATGGTGGTCCATTCTATTCGTCTGAGGATTTAACTTTTGTATGTTTTGGCATGTGAGAGGCTAACATACGTAAAACGTGCTGGTCTGTAGGCGAATGCACGTGTGCTGGTCTGTGAGAGACTGCACTCTAGTAATGTTTGGCCTGTGAAAGGCTTACATGGGTAAATCGTGCTGGTCCATGAGAGACTGCACGTGTGCTGGTCCGTGAGAGACTGCACCTTGGTTATTCCAAGAGTTGTGTACATTGGCATATACATGTTGCATTGCGATGGTCGACCGTTGAGTCATGATTGGATATGATGTTGACGGGTGGAAATCGTTGTGTGCAAGTAACTTATGAACTCTAAGGGCTGAATGAGTTGTTGTGTTTTGTTGAATGTATTTCTACTTGCAACATGACTTATATGTTAAACTGTTTGTGTTTTCCAAAAATGTCAATGTCATACATTTTAATAAGTGAGCATATTTATTCATTCTTGTTGTCATTAACATTGGAACATGCCATGAATATACTTGTTATTGTTGACATAAATGCTATGTGGTAATTGTTAATTTCGGTCGGTGACCCTTTACAATTATTGTGGAAAATTAGGCTTTGCCCTCAGATGACCCCCAAACCCGTACCACCGGTGGGTACTCAGACGACGGAAACTTCGCTAGATTTCCTTGACCGTCATCTGCCTACTACTTGGGTATATGACCCCGTCTCAAGAAGTATTATTTCTTTTGGAATTATTGTATATCCTTTCCGCTAATCTTTTCCGCACTCTGATACTGTTTTAGTGGGCTGCAGGCCGGATGTTTATTTTGAGATGTTATGACACCGACTTTTGTGACGCATTACCTTTTATTATATTGGAAGTATTAATTCCCAAAATTTAACTACTTAGTTATATTCATGACGTCATTATTTAATTATTCTTGTCTTTGAAACTTAAGAGGTATTATTTTACGAAACAACTAAATTTTTAAGTTCATTTTAATTATCTTGAATTAATTCGAAAATTCTTTTATGTATTTCTTTTGGTAAAAAAAAAAATACACTCGCGCTGTTTAAAAACTCGCAGTGTTACAATTGTGGTATCAGAGCATTTGGTTAAAGTTTTGGTTAGAGCTCTGGTTAGATTGTTGGTTTTGAGTCGTTATCTGATCAAGCATAGGAGCAAGTAGTTAGAGTGTCAAGTCTTGTATAGTTGTGGTGTGCTGAAGTAATGATGTTGTTAAAGTTATATTTTGGGATTATTCTAAGTGGTGTGAGATTTCTACTTAATGATGGTTTTGTAGGGAATAATGCCTCCAAGGAGAGATGACACTGCAAGAGCCAACGTAAGCCGGGAGGATAGGATGGTTGAAGCGATGAATAACATGGTTGCGTCTGTTGCTGCACAGACGGCTGCGAAGACTCAACGTGATCTAGAGAAAAGAGAAAGAGAGATTCGTGCTGCTGAATCAAGAGGACTAGAGGATTTCCATCATCATAATCCTCCAAAGTTCAAGGGTGATGAGGGTCCAGAAAGAGCGGACCAATGGATTCAGGAAATGGAGAAAATTTTGAAATGATTAATTTCCAAGTAGCGATAAAGGTCAACTATGCTACATATCTGCTGCTAGGGGATGTAGAGTATTGGTGGAGGAGTACAAGGCTACTGATGGGATCAGCTTATGAGGAGGTGAACTGGGAGTCGTTCAAAAAGAAGTTTTTGGACAAATACTTCCCGATGAGCACAAGAACTAAGTTGGGTGATGACTTTCTGAAATTACACCAAGGAAACATGACGATAGGTGAATATGCAGCTAAGTTTGAATCTTTGTCAAGGCATTTCAGATTTTTCCGTGAAGAGGTAGATGAAGAGTTTATGTGTCATCGTTTCCAAAGTGGGCTGAAGTATGAGATTCAAGACTCAGTTTTACCCTTGGGAATTCAACGTTTCCAAGCATTAGTGGAGAAATGCAGAGAGCTTGAGGATATGAAGAACAGGAGGGCCAATTGAGGAGGTAACTTTAATTTAGGAGGGCCGAGCCGGATGAATTATCAGAATAATAAAGGGAAGCAAGTTGCTAAGCAATATAACCGGCCACAGAACAACAATAGAGGCCAGAATCGGCCAGGAAATCAAAATTTTGGAAGACAATTAGGACAAGGGGTTCGATGTTTCCGATGTGGAAAAGAGGGACATTATGCTACTGCTTGTACCACAAAGGATCCTACATGTTTCAATTGCCAGAAACCAGGACACATTGCTAGGGATTGCAAGGCTCCGAAGGTGGAACCAACAGTGAACGCAACTAGGGCTACTCGTCCTATTGCTATGGGACGCGTCTATCACATGGGTGCTGAAGCCAGGGGTCAAGCTTCTTATTTAATCCAGCGAGATTGCGATATTGCAGGTAACACACTAACTGCACTTTTTGATTCGGGGGCAACCCATTCTTTCATTGTTATGGATTGTGTGAATCGTTTGAAGCTATCTATGTCTGCTTTGCCTTTTGATTTGGTTGTTTCCACACCTGCTAAGACTTTGACCGTAAATTCTGCATGTTTACGCTGTCCTGTAACTATTCAGAATAGAGATTTCTTGGTTAATTTAATCTGTTTACCCCTACAATCACTCGAGATCATTTTCGGCATGGATTGGATGTCGTATAATTATTTAGTCTAGGATTGTGCTCGCAAATTAGTTCTTTTTCCTGAACCTGGAGTCGTTCGGTATTTTGCTGCTAACAAGCTCGGAGTGTCACTGAGAGAAGGAACTCAAGAATTTTTATCATTGTCTAACTTGGAGACCAAGATGGAGGTGAGCATAGAAGATGTGGTGTTAGTCAAGGAGTATCCGGACGTATTTCCAACAGAAATTCCAGGATTACCCCCAGTAAGAGAGGTGGAATTCTTCATTGATCTACACCCAGGAACTGGACCTATTTCAATTGCGCCGTATCGGATGTCGCCATTGGAATTAAGCGAGCTTAAGGGTCAAATTGAAGGTTTGTTTGAGAAAGGATTTATCAGACCAAGTGTGTCGCCGTGGGGAGCTCCGGTGTTGTTGGTTAAGAAGAAGGATGGAAGTTCGCGCTTATGTGTGGATTATAGGCAACTTAACAAGGTAACTATTAAGAATCGTTATCCTTTACCACGCATCGATGATCTGATGGACCAATTGAGAGGAGCCGCAGTGTTTTCAAAGATCAATTTGAAGTCAGGATACCATTAGATTCGAGTAAGAGAAGGAGATATTCAAAAGACTGCTTTCAGAACCCGTTACAGACATTATGAATATCTTGTTATGCCATTTGGAGTTACGAATGCACCAGCGATTTTTATGGATTATATGAATAGAATCTTTAGCCCATTCCTGGATAAATTTGTTGTGGTGTTCATCGATGATATATTGATTTATTCAAAGGATGAAGAAGAACATGGAGAACATTTACGTCAAGTTCTTGAAGTTTTACGAGAAAAGCAATTGTACGCTAATCTGTCGAAGTGCGAGTTTTGGCTAGAGAAAGTGAACTTCTTGGGACATGTGATAACAAAAGAAGGAATCGTTGTGGATCCGGCAAAGATTGAGACAATTCTTACCTGGAAACAGCCTCAGACTATCACAGACATACGAAGTTTTGTCGCACTGGCAGGATACTACAGGAGATTTATTGAAGGATTTGCTAAGATTGTAGCTGCTTTGAAACAACTCACCAGAAAGAATCAGCCATTTGCATGGACGGAGAAGTGTGAGGAACGTTTTCAGTTGCTTAAGGAAAAGTTGACAACCTCACTAGTATTGGTCTTGCCACAGCTAGAGGAACCATATGAAGTTTACTGTGATCATCTCACCAAGGTTTGGGATGTGTTTTGATGCAACACAAGAAAGTTGTAGCCTACGCCTCAAGGCAGTTGAAAACTCACGAACGAAACTATCCTACTCATGATTCAGAGCTTGCTGCAGTAGTGTTTGCATTAAAGGTCTGGAGGCACTACTTATATGGATGCACATTCACGGTATTCAGTGACCATAAAAGTTTGAAGTATCTGTTCGATCAGAAAGAATTGAACATGCGACAGAGGAGATGGATGGAGACTCTCAAGGATTTTAATTTTTCATTGCAGTACCATCCTGGGAAAGCCAATGTGGTGGCTGATGCATTGAGTAGGAAAAGTGTGTCAGTATCTTCAATGATAATGGCCAAACAACAAGAGTTGTGGGAAGCATTTAGAGATCTACACTTGGACGTAGAGTTTGCACCAGGAATTTTAAAGTGTGGAATGATAAAAATTTCGAGTGGACTACTTGAGGAGATTGCGAACTTGCAAGATGACGCATTAATCCAAGAAAAGAGGAATCTAATAGTGCAAGGAAAGACAACTGAGTTCAGGATCGGACCAGATAATATTATGAGATGTAATGGAAGAATTTGTGTACCAGAAGTTGCACATATGAGAAGAACGATTTTGGAAGAGGCTCATAAGAGCAAATTGAGTATTCATTCTGGAGCGACCAAGATGTACCAGGACTTAAGACAGTATTACTGGTGGCCAGGAATGAAGAGGCATGTAGTGGAGTATGTATCAGCTTGTCTAACTTGTCAGAAAGCGAAAGTGGAACATCAGCGACCTGCTGGAATGTTGCAACCTTTGGATATACCGGAATGGAAGTGGGATAGCATTTCCATGGATTTTATAACTGGATTGCCCAAAACAAGGAGAAAGAATGATTAGATTTGGGTAATAGTGGATCAATTGACAAAATCCGCACATTTGTTGCCAGTAAAGACCACTTATAAGGTAGATAAGCCGACGAAGATCTACATTGCCGAGATTGTGAGATTACATGGAGTTCCATCGAGTATTGTATTGGATCATGATCCAAAGTTCACATCTCACTTTTGGGGAGCGTTGCATGAAGCGTTGGGCACGAAACTGAAATTGAGTTCAGCTTACCATCCGCAAACAGACGGACAGACTGAGAGAACAAATCAGTCCTTGGAAGATCTATTGAGAGCATGTGTGTTGGATGATAGAGGAAACTGGGATGAGGTATTGCCATTGATTGAGTTTACTTACAACAATAGTTTTCACGCAAGTATTGGAATGGCACCCTATGAGGCTTTGTATAGACGCAAGTGTCAGACGCCTTTATGCTGGTATAAGGACGGAGAAAGTATGATTGTTGGACCTGAGATGGTGCAACAGACTACAGAGAAGGTCAAGAGGATACAAGAGAAAATGAAGTTTTCACAGGATCGTCAGAAGAGTTATGTGGACAAGCGTCGCAGACCCTTGGAATTTGAGCAGGGTGATCATGTATTTCTAAGGATCACACCTACAACTGGAGTTGGCAGAGCTATTAAATCAAGAAAGTTGACTCCAAAATTTATTGGACCATACCAGATTACTGCACGAATTGGACCAGTGGCTTATCGGATTGCTTTACCTCCAATACTGTCCAAAATTCACGACGTATTTCACGTGTCGTAGTTAAGGAAATACATTTCGGATCTGTCACATGTGATCGAACCAGACACAATTCAACTGAAGGATAACATGTCATTCGAAGTATTACCTCTAAGAATTGAGGACAGGAAGATTAAACAGTTGAGGAACAAGGAAGTCCCATTAGTCAAAGTGATTTGGAATCCGACTACTGGAGACGCGACTTGGGAATTAGAGAGTAAGATAAGGGAACAACATCCTCAGTTGTTTATCGACATGTAGTTTCGAGGACGAAACTAATTTAAGGGGGGTACTAATGTAAGAACCTTAAATTTCAAATTAAATAATGGATTTAATATAAAGTGTATTTTGGGAATATTTGTAAAAATATTTCATATATGTATATTTATATATATATATATATATTGGAGGTTGGATTAAAATTATTGGCTGAAGGATAAAATAATTTAATTACGAGTAATTAAATACCGGGAAGTTAATTAAGATGATATCTGTTAATTACGCAAGAGTGGTTATGTACTTGATGGTCAAGCAATATTATAATACTAATGCGTTGGGTGAGGTGGCACATATATGCCTATATATATGAATGAGAAGCAAGAAAACCAGGGCAGAAACATTTCCTTCCTCACTGCATGCGCCAGTGTCTTTTTCTCTTCCCATTTTGTTTTTGTAACAAAAGAGCATCCTCAAAAGTCAAATTACTTGGAAATCCAAGCGCCGAACCAGAAAGTGTCCAGAACAAAAGTTGTTCCTCTCATCGTTACGAAGCTAGAGAACTAACTTTTGTAGCGGCGACGCGAACGGGAGTTTCGCCGACTTTTGTCGCGGTAATGTGAATGAGCGCAGAAAACGTAACAGAGGTAAGGGGCACCTTCCTTTCTAGATTGCATTTAGGGCTGTAAATGCATGTTTTTGAGGCATTGATGATGTTTTCGTTGTTGTTTTTGAAGTGAAACTGCTTTGCATGTCGTTATGAATGATGTAAATGCATGTTGTTGATGTTTTTGATGATGTTTGCTGTTTTGGTTGATACATCAATGATGTTTTGGTTGTGTGTGGATACTGGAAAGTGCTTTGCATGTCGTTTTGGGGATGATCAAAATACATGTATTTTGGAAATCTGTTGTTGTTGTGTTGATGAGAAATGTTCTGAGTTTTGTGGTTCGAAAGAATGGTGATTATGTTTTTCTGTTGTGTTGTTAACACTTTGGTGTTGATAGTGGTTTTCAAAAGAAAAAGGATTTTAAAATGGGTGGAGGTGTTCTGGAAATCTGTTGTTGTTGTGTGGATGAGAAATGTTCTGAGTTTTGTGGTTCAAAAGAATGGTGATTATGTTTTTCTGTTGTGTTGTTAACACTCTGGTGTTGATAGTGGTATTAAAAAAAGAAAAAGGATTTTAAGATGGGTGGAGGTGTTCTGGAAATCTGTTGTTGTTGTGTGGATGAGAAATGTTCTGAGTTTTGTGGTTCAAAAGAATGGTGATTATGTTTTTCTGTTGTGTTGTTAACACTCT
Organism: Cicer cuneatum; assembly: GCA_037974295.1. NCBI lineage: Eukaryota > Viridiplantae > Streptophyta > Magnoliopsida > Fabales > Fabaceae > Cicer > Cicer cuneatum. The sequence goes on along the minus strand of JBBPBO010001985.1, from coordinate 49,998,163 downwards.
GGTGTTGATAGTGGTTTTCAAAAGAAAAAGGATTTTAAGATGGGTGGAGGTGTTCTGGAAATTTGTTGTTGTTGTGTCGATGAGAAATGTTCTGAGTTTTGTGGTTCAAAAGAATGGTGATTATGTTTTTCTGTTGTGTTGTTAACACGCTGGTGTTGATAGTGGTTTTTCTGTTGTGTTGTTAATACGACACTGGTGTATTCGAATACATTCCTGCAAAATCCCTGTTTTACTCAAATTTTGAACTTGTATTCGAATACGACCCTCTGTATTCGAATACAGATAAGTGATTTTTGCTTCTAACTTAGCATATGTATTCGACTACGACCATGTCGTATTCGAATACAGAATTGAAATTTTTGCCACTGTATTCGCATCAGTATTCGACTACGGCCCTGTTGTATTCAAGTACAGATTTGCAATCTTTGCCACTGACTTCGCATCTGTATTCGGCTACGACAACCTCGTATTCGAATACAGAATTGCTGATTTTTCAGTGTTTTGGCATCTGTATTTGAATACAAGGAAGCCGTATTCGAATACAGATTGGTTTTTTTCCAAAAATTCCAATTTTAAACAATTGTTTATGTACTTAAAGAGTTGGGGTTACATTGGGAAGGCTTGTGATGAATTAAATGGAATTTTGAGATGGTTTGAGGTGGTGATGATGAGGTTCTTGAATTCTTTGTTGATGTGGTGATAGTGAAATTGTTGAGATGGTTTGAGGAAGTGATGGAGTGGCTGGATTTTCAGCTGGTATTTGCATACTGTTTTTAGTGAAGAGAAAACATAGCATGTCCATGCATTGCATAGTCAGGTGGTGACCGCGATGGGCCACGAAGTTAAGTAGTAACCGTGATGGGCTACAGAATAGCCGCGTGTTCGTGGTCGTCCATTATATCCATGCGAGGATTTAACTTTTGTATGTTTTGGCTTGTGAGAGGCTAACATACGTAAAACGTGCTTGTCTGTGAGCGACTGCACGTGTGCTGGTCTGTGAGAGACTGCACTCTAGTAATGTTTGGCCTGTGAGAGGCTAACATAGGTAAATCGTGCTGGTTCGTGAGAGACTGCACCTTGGTAATTCCAAGAGTTGTGTACATTGGCATATACATGTTGCATTGGGATGGTCGACCGGTGAGTCATGATTGGATATGATGTTGACGGGTGGAAATCGTTGTGTTCAAGTAACTTATGAATTCTAAGTGCTGAATGAGTTGTTGTGTTTTGTTGAATGTATTTGTACTTGCAACATGACTTATATGTTAAACTGTTTGTGTTTTCCAAAAATGTCAATGTCATACATTTTAATAAGTGAGCATATTTATTCATTCTTGTTGTCATAAACATTAGAACATGCCATAAATATACTTGTTAATGTTGACATAAATGCTATGTGGTAATTGTTAATTTCGGTCGGTGACTCTTTACATTTATTATGGAAAATTGGGCTTTGCCCTCAGATGACCCCCAAACCTGACCACCGGTGGGTACTCAGACGACGGAAACGTCGCTAGATTTCCTTGACCGTCATCTGCCTACTACTTGGGTATATGACCCCGTCTCAAGCAGGGCGACTTACACGGGGAGATTGGCGAGTACTTACAAGATCGACGGGGCAGTGGCTTACGTAGAGCACACTCACGCGAGGATTGATTTTCCGGTACCTTCCAAATTGATATTGGAGGAGTACAGAGTTTTTGCGGACGCAAAGGACCCGACTGAAGGGGTTAAGACGGAGGCCACGGTAGGTGTGGTGACTCCTAACCCGGTAGCTGAAAGGGTTGCGCGTGAACCCGAGGCGGAAGAAAACAATAAAGGACCGACACTAGCAGCAGTTGACATTTCGGGTCCATGTAGGACAGCAGATGATTGTTTTGAGATTCCGGCACCGCCGAAGCGACCCAAATCGTGGATAGATCTGACTTCGGAGGAGACTGATCCTTCCATGTATGATGATGAGGAAGACGTCACATCGAGGCGAACTGCGGAGTCGGACGAGACTTGTATGGGATGCGGAGGGAACCCTTGCTACTGTAGCTTTAGTGCATGATCAGTTAGACTTGTTGTAGGGTCTTGAGCTTGGGGAATGTAATTATTTCTTTTGGAATTATTGTATATCCTTTCCGCTAATCTTTTCCGCACTCTGATACTATTTTAGTGGGCCGCAGGCCGGATGTTTTTTTTGAGATGTTATAACACCGACTTTTGTGACGTATTACCTTTTATTATATTGGAAGTATTAATTCCCAAAATTTAACTACTTATTATATTCATGACGTCATTATTTAATTATTCTTGTCTTTGGAACTTAAGAGGTATTATTTTATGAAACAACTAAATTTTTAAGTTCATTTTAATTATCTTGAATTAATTCGAAAATTCTTTTATTTATTTCTTTTGGTAAAAAAAAATACACTTGCGCTGTTTAAAAACTCGGGGTGTTACAACTTCACATCAATCCGACGAAGAAGAAAAGGTTAGTAACAAAGATTCTTTTCATAATGATGACGTTCAAAATGCAATAGAAGAATTACTTATGGAGTGTAGAATTCTGTGCAAAATAGTGTCAACTCAAAAGAAATAAATTTCATCTGTTGAAGAGAAAATTGACACTATGGAAAAGGATTTTGAAAAGATAAAACATAATTCTACATGTAATAAGTGTGATTCTCTTTCTTTTAGAATTGTCCAACTAAATAGAGTCATTGAAAGATATGAAAAAAGACAAGTGTGATCGGAAAATGTTCTTAAAATGCAAAGATATTCCAATGACAAAAGTGGCCTTGGTTATTCAAAATTTGATAAACCAAGTATTAATAAAACCATCTTTGTTAAGGAAAATGACCAATCTGACAAAAAGAAAGTTATAGTTGTACAAAATGATCATCATTATACTAAAGAGAATTTTGTTCAGAAGAAATCTCTTATGCCTAAATATAGAAGTAAATCTATTCATATATGCTTTTATTGTGGTCTAAATGGCCACACACCTAATGCTTTTCAATATGCTAGAAGACTTAGAGTTTAAGATATATGATGCAATCTAATATTGTTATATTTCAAATGCACATAAGAACCTTATACTTTTACATATGCATCAAAAAGAATTTTCAAAATGCATAAACAAATGTTTGGAAAATCAATTTTTAAACAAAGTCAAGTGTGTATTTGACTACATATATGTGTAGCCGAATATAGATGAAGTCAGTAGCAAAAACTTCATATTTGTATTCGACTACAAGATGTCGTAGCCGAATACAAATACCAAGTCAGTAGCTAAAATAGCATTTTTGTATTCGACTACAACATGTTGTAGCCGAATACAAAATCAAGTCAGTGGCAAAATTTACTCATCTGTATTTGACTACAAGGATTCATATTCGAATACATGCTTAAAATTTTGAAATAAATCTAAACGTTACAGAAGTGTATTCGACTAAACTTAAGTTGTAGTCGAATACAACTATCAAACAATGTGATTTTTCAGTTCATATTGATTCTTGATCATTGCATATATTCATCAAACTTCTTAGGAAGATTGCCACTGATCTGAAGTGATGTCTTAGGAGTATAAATACCTCCTAGGCTCAAGTTTAACTTAACAACTTTTCAACCACTTCAGAACTTTCTTTGAAAAATTTAAAGATCCATTAAGAGTCAAACTTTCATATTTCAAGTGCATATTGTTACATTGTCATATCATTGCAAAGGTTCTCTGTTGCACTTGAAGTACAATAGTATTGGATTGTTTTCATTGTACAAAGAAAGCATATCAATTGTATATTCACTTAAGTTCAATCAAAATCATTATTGTAAAATCATTCAAGTTATTATTGAAGAAAGTGGTGTACTTTCTTCAAGTATTGTAAACTAAGATAGTGGTGTGTTATCTTAGGGAGAGGGTTAGAAGTTTGTAATAGAAGTCTTAGAGTTAAACTTGTACTTATTCTAACATTAGTGGAAAATCTCTAGTGGTGTGCAAGAGGACTGGATGTACCCTTGGTTATAAGGGGAACAAGGATAAATTCTTTGTGTTCTTTATTTTTCTGCCATTTACATTTTACTTTACTAATCAGTTAGAAAAATAATCCACTAAGTCTCTAAAAACCAGGAAATTTCTAAACACCTAATTCACCCCCTTCTTAGGTGCGCCTCTTAACTTACATTCAAATCTTCCCAACCTTTTAACTTAGTACAGTCAAGTTGTTGAGAGATGCGACCACTACTGAGCTAGGTTACAAATATAATATGTTTATGGTTTTTTTTTGAATAACTCTCATAAGAGTGTGTTTACAAAGCTGTAATCTCATAAAGTAAAAATCTGTCAACACTTAGATAAAATAATAGGGTTAAGTACAAGAGAACACTTAGATAAAATAATAAGGTTAAGTACAAGAGTGCAAAGACGTTTGTATTGTGCTTATTGTGGTATTGTTAATTTTTTTATCAATGAGGGTTGCACGTCCTTTGATAGAGAAACTTTAAAGTTTCTGGAAGTTATCGTGATTGCAAGAAATCAGTATGTCTTTCAGAACGAAGTCTTGGTATTCTTATAACTTGTCCAAAAATTAGAGTATACAACATAAAGTCACTTAACAATTACGTGGTCTGGGAACTGCACCCTTAAATAAAACATTAGTGTTTTAAATTGTTTCCACAAAATAATTTTTGTTATCATCAAAATAAGTAAAGGTCGTAGTTCTTCAAATCAATTTGGTTCTAACAAAATTAACTAGTATAATGAAAAAGTGCTAGTTTTCCACGGTTTGCAAACTACACACAGTAGTTGCTATGCAGTTTTTGGTCTCCCATTCTCACTCTCATTATTTTAGTAACTTCCAAATTTAAATATAGAGTAGTTCCATTTAGCATTTTTTATGGAAAAATTCTATAAATAACGGCAATGCTGATGTTCTAGCTCCTTAAGCCAAAAATCTTATTCTAAAACTTACACCATTAAAGTCAGATTTTCAAGGTTTAAAAGATCATAAGATCTTTATGCATTTAACAATGATTGGAGGTACACACTTTAATTCTTTCGCTTCTGTTGTAAATATAGAATTTCATTTTTGTTTAATAGAAATTCTAACATTTGGTATCAGAGACATGAATTTATACCTCTTTCGTATTTGATTTTCACATTATAAAAAATTTGAGTTATTAGTATTTTATTTTATACCCTTTTAATCTTGTTAAATGAGAGAAAATGTGAGAGATATATGGTGAAACTGTGTATCTGAACTACACAATAGATTCAGTTTTATGTAGGCTCAATGCAATAAATAGAAAAATAAATATAGGAGAAACTATCCCTATTTACATAATATGATATGCAATACATACAAGATCATAAATCTATTTTCAACACTTCCCCTTAAGTTGGACCACATAAATCATATGCCTAAAAGCTTGTTACATATATAATTGATTTGAAGACCTCTCAAGGATTTTTTGGAAACATGTGCCAATTGATCTTTGGAATTAACAAAAAAAAGAGGTGATGTCGCTTGAGGATTTAGTGAAGACCATTGGGCCAAGCCTGATTTGGTTAATTATTGCATTTGGTTTTATATATTGCATGTTTGTATCCTGCATATATAAAAATATGATTATCTTGTGTTTTAATAATGCAATAATGTTTAACATAAGTAAATTAAATTATTTTTTACAATTTAATTATTCTGAATTAAATATTGTGATGATCTATATGATTTTAATAAATTAGGGATTAGCCACAACATCTTTTAACTATGAAAAATTATATATATAGGTGTTTATAAGATGTTAATAGTGACTTGATGATAATTGATCATATCGAACATAGTGAATCTTATCCTACATAAATTTTTTATTATGTTTACATAATTAATTAGGATAAACTATCATTTTAAATTTTCTGATTTACCCACCAGAATTAGGAAAAGGAACATAATTTGAAAGTTTTATTATTAAGTCATATGAATCTAATTGAATAAGACATTAGCCTACACGTAAGTTTTATGTCATTGCGTTCATATTTTGAAACATGATAAACGTTTGTAAAACATGATATTTGTTTAGTAGTCTTAATTTTCTTATTGTTATAAGCTTGTATGTTTAATTTTTGCAGCTATTCAACGTATGAATTTTTCTGATTTCGAGTGTGAAATTCCCGAACTAAAGGGTTAAAACTTGAAGGTGTGGAAGGAGAGAGTTTTTCTTCACTTAGGGTGGTTCGACTAAAACTAGCCTTCCAAATGATGTTGATTGTTATAAAATGTGGGAGCGATCTAATCGTCTTAGTTTGATGCTTAGAAAGACTAACATCTCTGCTAGTATCCTTTGTTAAGTTAACCAACATGATAATGTATGAGCATTACTAAAGGTCATTGATGAACAATTTGAAACATCTGATAAGGCATTTTCTAGCACCCTAATTGTGAAGTTTTCAACCACGAAACTTATCACTATGAAAGGTGTTTGTGAGCACATCATGAAAATGAGTAACATTACAACACAACTAAAACCTCTTAAGATTGATATATTTGATTCTTTCCTTGTGCACTATATTATGAACTCTCTTCCACCATCATATGGACCCTTTAAAATTTCTTATAACACACACAAAGGAAAATGGCCAATCAATGAATTCATGACCATGTGTGTTCAAGAAGAAGAAAAGTTGGTGATGGAAACAAGTGAAGATGTTCTAATAACAACTGTGGGAAATAAGGATGTATTATCATATGGTCTATTTTAACTTAATTTCGAAACTAATGTCACTAATGATGTTATGCATGTTCACCTTGGTACAAAACAATATGTTATAATTGAAAAATCCTTTATTTTGTGGCACCAGTAGTTGGAACATATCTCCATATAGAGAATCAAAAGATTAGTGAATAAAAGGTCTGAAATACTTCACTGATTTTGAGATTTCACTGATTTTGAGATTTGTGTGAACTTCATTAAGGGAAATAAGTTCAATAAGTATAAGAAAAGTGCAAAGAGGAGTATTGAAAAAATAGGAAACATGCATTCATATATATGTTGTCTAGATATGGACATAAAATGTTTGAAATACTTCATCTCTTTTATTGATAATTACTCACGATACATGTATGTCTACATGCTTCGTAATGAAAACGAAGTATTTGATGCCTTTAAAGTTTTTATGGCTAAAGTAGAGAAATAATACAAAACCAAAATAATGATTGTGATAAATGATAAAAATGGAGAATATTATGGTAGACATATTGAAAGTGGACAAACCATGCCTAGTTATGCGAAATAGAATGATGTAGTAGGAAAAAAAAAGAAATAGAACTTTGATGGACGTGTTTAGGAGTTTGTGCCGCAACTCTGGACTTCCAAAATTCTTGTAGAGTGAAGCACTTAAGACCACAATGTATATATTGAACTATGTTCAAACCAAGGCTATCCCAAAGACGAATTTTGAGTTATTCAAAGGATGGAAACTGAGTTTTCTTCATATATGCGTTTATGGATGCATGTCTGATGTAAGAGTCTACAACCCAGAAGAAAAGAAACTAGACCTTAGGACTATAAGAGGGTATTTCATTGGAGATGCCAAAAAAATCTAAAGGGTATAGATTCTATTGTCCATCTCATAGCACTAGGATTGTGACATCAAGAAGTGCAAAGTTTCTTCAAAATGACTTGATTAGTGGGAAAAATACCCCAAAAAATTCATATTGATGCTCAACCTTCCAAATCGAGTAGTAGGTTGATTTCTTATTCATAATACCCCTGAATTTAAAACAGGTATTAGACAACCAATCATTGTAGTTCCACAAGGTCTCATGATAATCTAACAAATGAAGATGTTCAACAAATTCTAGAAATTGTTGAACAAATAGTTGAACAACACGATCCTCTAGAAAATTTTGAGTAAACATTAAGAAGATATACTAGAGAATGAAAGTTAGATATACCTAGTTATTATAAGGTATATTTACAAGAATCGGACTACAATATTGGTGCTAAAAATTATCCTAAATCATTTTCACAAACTGTGAGTTGTAGATTGTCAAATTTATGGTATGATGCTATGAAAGAAGAGATGAATTCCATGGCATGTAACGGAGTATGGGATCTTGTAGAGTTGCCTAATGGTTAAAAAGCCATTGGTTGTAAATGGGTCTTTAAGAATAAGAAAGACTCATCAGGCAACATTTAGAGATATAAAGAAAGACTTTTTGCTAAAGGATTAACTAAAAAGAAAGGAATTGATTGCAAGGATACTTCATCTCCTGTATCTAAGAATGATTCTTTTCATATCATTTTAGCATTAATTGCTCATTTTGACTTAGAACTACACCAAATAGATGTGAAAACTGCATTTCTGAAAAGACATCTAGACGAACAGGTTTACATGAAACAACCAGAAGGATTCTCTTTTAGTAGTGATGACATTTGGTATGCAATCTTAAGAAATCCATATACGAACTCAAAAAAGCTTCTCGTCAATGGTATTTGAAATTTCATAAGTTTATCTCTTATTTTGGATTCACAGAGAACATTATGGACCAGTGTATATACCAAAAGGTTAGTGGAGTAAAATTTGTTTCCTTAATTTGTATGTGGATGACATATTACTTGTTACCAATGATAAAGGTTTGTTATATGAAATTTGTTTTATGTATAGAAAAACTGAAAAAATTTGGAGGTCAAAGGTTACTTTAATGGCTACATTGATTCAAGAAAATCAACATCCGATTACATTTTCAAGTTGGCCAGTGGAGTTTTTTCTTGAAAAAGTGAAAAGCAAACCTTGATCGCCACTTCCACAATGAAATTTGAATTTGTATCTTCTTTTTAGGTTACATCACATGTTTTATGGATGAAGAGCTTCATTTATGGGTTGAAAATTGTGATATCAATTTCAAGACAATTGAAAATGTATTGTGACAATTCAACTGCAGTATTTATGACAAAGAATAACAAAAATGGAAGTCAAAGCAAACATATCGATATTAAGTATTTAACCATTGTTGTTAAGGATCAAACAATTGTTGTTAAGGATATTAGTACTGAGTTGATGATTGTTGATCCTTTGACTAAAGGGATGCCAACATCAAAATGTAAGGATCGTGTAGATATGATGGGACTTTGTTCTTGTATCTGATTTTTGTTGTAAGAACTATTTTAATTTATGAAACTCTATATGTGATATTTCTCATATATAATTTTATTCAGTGTACACATTTGATTGTTGAGAATTATCTTTTAAATTTGGAACCTGAATAAATATAAAGGATATAAGTTTATTCATTTTATTGTATGTTTGGTTAGAGGCAGAGTACATTGTGATACGTAGAACATAATAGTCGACTGTAGAAAACTTGTCGCTATGATCCACGTGCTTTGTTTCTTATTTTTATGAGTGATAGAATGTATAGACCACCAAGTGGGAGAATGTTAGTTTTCCAAGCTCTAATCCTTTTGTTTCCATTGTAGTTATAGAATTTCATTTTTGTTTAATAGAAATTCTAATAAAACTCGCACTTCGAGAAATTGGCATATAGTTGATTCTCACGTAAAACTTCTAGAACTTGACGCAAATGCTCTTCCTTGTTCCTTGATTAAATTATAAATATGAACACCGCAACAAACTTATCCATAAATAGATTGACAAGATACTCATAATGTTCGTAGTGGGTTCGGAAAGCGGTTTCTGAATATCTCCTTCCCTTACTCGAATTTGATGGTATCCTGAAAGTTTTGTTTTGAATCAATTTTAGGGTTTGAATTGTCCAGTAAAAATATGTTTTGAATCAACCTCAACAATTGTGATTTTTTTTTAAATTGAAATTTTTGTTTTTCTGTGTTTCTATCGTTAGTGCAATATTAAGTGGTTCTAGCACTCTTCACAATTTGATTCAACAAATATTGTTTTCAAAACATTCAATCAAATCTATTTTCTCGTGTCAGAAAAAAAAAATTTGCGGCGGTTTTGAAGGGTGTTTGCGGCGGTTACAATTGCCTCAAATGGAAGATTGCGATGGTTCGTCAACAGTCGCAGATTCGTGCGTCGCGTGGCGTTTTTGCGACGGTTCCGAAAATCGTCGTTGCAACCCTCGCCAACTTTGCGACAGTTCATAACCGCCTCAATTTACCTATTTTTGCGACGGTTCGAACTGTCGCAAAACACGTTCAAATTTTTTTTTGAAGCCTTGCGACAGTTATCAACCGTCGCTATATTCATTTTGAGACAATTTGAACCGTCGCAATCCTAATAATTTAAATTAAAAAATTATTATACAATTTTTTCTGATTTTTTATTAATTAAAATAAAAAAATTTATAAATTAATATCATCCACATAATTTCAATACAAAATTAAATAACTATTGGAACCAAGTTGGTTCTAAGTACTTAGGATTTTGATGCTTACAAATGTACTCAATGTAAACTTATTTTGTACTTTGAATTATTAAGTTAAATGCCCCAGAAACTGAAGAAAACAGAAGCAGAGATCAAAGCAAAATGAATTCTGAAATTTCCAGAAGATGTTCTAGGATGTCAAAACATCACCAGAGGATATGTTTGGTGGCCCAGAACAGAAGGAATAAAAAATCATAATGAAACATGGATCATATCATTGGAAAGCCTGCCAGAAGGAGAGTTGTTCCAGACAAACAGGAGTCGAATATCAATTTTATTCCAGAAGTTATTCTGACCAGAAGATGGTCTGGAAGTGAAAAATTACACAGTCCAGACTTGTTCCAGACTTGACCAGAAGGTATGTTTATGAGTCCAGAACAAGAGGATCAATTCAGATTTGGCCCAGATCATGAGATAGCATGATTCAGGGCATGGAACTAAGTCTAGACCAAAAGAAATGAGTTCCAGAATCAATCCAGACCTGGTCCAAAATTAAAGGTAAAATGTCCAGACTGAAATATTTTTTGTTCAAGTTAATTTCAGTTTGTTCCAGACCAAAGTCCAGAATCTGTCCAGATCAGAGTAAAAATTTCCAGACCAATGGTTCAAAAATAATTATTTGGTCCAGTGATGATCCAGATCAGAAAATCAGACCATGGCCCAGTGGTGGCCAAAATCAGAGGGTTAGGAAGTGTGGTCCAGGAATGGCCGAAATCAGAGGATCACAAAATATGAAATAGGCTGGTCCAGATGTGGACTATCACATTAAGATCCAATGGTGCAGATTCGATCATGAGAATTAAAGAATCTGAGAAAAACGCTCAAAACAGAAGCTGAGCAAAATGCTCAAAACAGATCAGTGAGCAAAAGGCTCAAAACAAAATCTGAGCAAAATACTCCAGAATATTTTCAAAACAGATTAATCTAAATATACTGCAAAAGTAAAGCATCAGTGAAGTTCTAAAGTTCAACTATAAATAGAGAGTTAATGCTGAAGAATAAAGTATCGAAAAATCACAAAAGAGTCATACACTTCCAAAGCAACAAACACCCAAATTTTCATAGAAGTCAATTGTGAGTTTTAGCTTTCAAGAAGCAAGTACTCGTGTTATTTTCTTTCCACTGTGACAAATCTAAGTTGTTGAAGTAGAGTCTACAATCTGAGGGAGTCAGTAGAGGTAGCAGGGTACTTGGCAATTAGATAGGGTTGTATCTAAGTTGTTGAAGTAGAGTCTACAAACTGAGGGATTCAGAAAGGGTAGCAAGGTACTTAGCAATTAGATTCATAGTGTTGTGAATTCTTCTACAATCTGGGGTTGTCAGATTGGCTGAAGACAAGGTTGTTTTCCTCAAGAAGTCTAGGATTGTTAGACTATTGAGAAGACTGACTTGGAGGGTCAGTAGCAAGGTTGTAATTCAAGATTGAATTAGTGAAATCCTTCAAGGCGAAGGGACTGGACGTAGCCTCGTTAACGGTGAACCAGTATAAAATTTGTGAGTTTTTATTTTTATTTTTATCCGCTGCTAACTCAGTTTTAATTATACATCAAGTTTTGTTCTAAAAGTATTAAAACAAGAAAAGTATTCAAGTTAAGTCAAACACAATTCAACCCCCCTTCTCGTGTTTGCACCTTCAATAACTATTGTAGCTAAATTCAATTTATATAATTTTTTCAAAATAAATAACACCAATTCATACATTGAACTTAACTAAAATAATAAATAAAGTAGTTTAAATATTCAAAACATTAGTGGAGTGGCTAAACATACAAAACAACTCCATGAAACATAAAAGTTCATCAAAATATCTAACCAATCCCTAATGGTGTTGCTCCACGATCATTACTCTGAATTCAATTGAGCTGTAGTGCACCCAACAGTTAGTAGAACAAAAGCAGCCCTCTGAATCTCACTTAACCTGAAATGTAATAAGGACACAATGATAAACAACCTCACGAACCATGAATTATTAGTCTCAGTTGTGTTTTTTTGGTTATTCTTTTTGTGACAAACAATGAAATCTTCAACAAGGTTGGATTCAGCTGTTTTTCAGCTTACACCCACTAGAACAAGGTAATTAGTTCATTCATTAATGGGTTGAATATTTATTCTGTTGAATTTCTTCCAGTAAATTTGAGTTTCTTCAACAAGGTTGGTTCTGGTTGAATTTCATTAATGTGTTGTTTTGGTTATTCTTCCAGTTTGTTTTTGGTCTAGGGTGTTTTATATATGATCATATTTAAACCTTATATATCTCGGTCAAATTGTGTATGAAAAGCAGAAGTTATCTTACATCAATCGAGATGCTCCAAATCATTCAGCAAATGACATCAAGGCAGGTATATAGTCAATGTCAAAACCAGCAGCAATAGTGCGTGCAAATGCCATGCCTTGCTCTTTCTGCAGCACTGATTTACGCGTCTCTAGGACTTTCAAAAGCTGAACTCTGAGAAAATGTGGTATTAATGAATATAAATCATAAACAATCTGCTTCACATGCTAAAAAGAAGTTTTATGAATAACGAACAAATTAAGAAAAAAGCAACATATTTATCTTATCATATTAATGTACAATTGTGGGAAACAAGCAACTCAGTCCACCAGAGCTTTAGTAATTTATAAGAGCGCAAAAAAAATTGTCCCAATATCTTAAGCTATGATGGATGCAGTTGAAAATAATTTCCAATTGCATACCAGTTCAATAATCCTAAATAAAAAATCATAGCCTTCCAGCATGCTGCTTTTAAAGCAGTGCTGGATAACCAATTAATCTCGAGATGTAAATATCATGTTACCAGAAAGCTTATGTAAGATTCACAAAAAAAAAACATTTTCTTCCTTACTCCTGTTAGAACTTGGTATTTTCTACGATGAAAAAATATTATCAGAATTTTAATGGACTTTTTAAAGTCATGCCAAAGGCAATCATCAAGATTTTTATCATGTTTTATTTACTACAAGTATATCCAAGCATGAAACATAGCGGTACAGCTTTCAAGTATGCAAAGTGCGGAATGGACATTTGTTGAATTTAATTATTTGATCAGAGGCAACACTTAATTCAAGGTTATGATTTTCTACTATGAAAGATGGTCTTAGTCAAAGAGAGAAGGGGGTATTAAAAGAAATGGATTTTACTTTGAGTTTCCCTCTGATATGGCATGTCCATTTGCTTCAGGTGGCTGTGCATCAGGCTGAAACATAACCATACAATTAGAAAAACAAATTAAGTAAACAAACGAATATGGTATTTATTATTTTTTTGACAGCGAAAAATGGTATTTTTTATTAGACATATTAACCTTGTAAAGTACAATCGCTTTCTCCTCGTTAGTATCATGTTGAGTCTTCCTTCTTGTGCATGGCAGCAAGTTTTGTTAGTTTTAAACCTTATATATCTCGGCAGAGCTTTAAATAAACCCAAATCTGTTCAATACAAGTAAGTTGTTCTGAATGATAATTTGAAATAGATTTGTTCTTTCAAAAGTACCTTCGGTGGTTTCTGCCTGTTTTACTTGGTTTTCTTCCACCTGTAGAAATACATGATTACATAAACAGTCTTCTAACTGCAACAATCAATCATACAATAAGGCTTGGTATTTACTTACAGTGCTAATCCCCCATAAAATTATTTCCTTGAATTGCAATTGCCTCTTCAATTTGTAAGATTACAGATTCTGTAGTATACACACGTTCCAATATCTCAGGGGTGTTTACAAAGCGAACAAACCTATAGAAGCATAGAAGATTAGTCTAGCAGGCTAGCAAAAATTGTAATTGGGAAAGTCTCTAGATCCACACTGAACACTGGATGCAATAATACAAATGATATTTATGAAAACATCAATTATGAAGCTACTACTCTGAACACATTAATTAACATTAAAAGTCAAACCTTTCAACAGTTCCCTTGGTAAACCATGTGGCATCACTACCACCATCCGGCTCAAGAACAATTGAATAACCACCCTTGTCCATCTGATCTTGAGCAGCCTTCAAATGGGAAATAAATGGGTTGAGCAAGCTTGAGGCAATTTTCTCCTTCTTTCCATTCACAGTTATAACCAAGTCAAACCTGATTTATACAGGGGCACAAAGAGTGAAAAATCAAAACCACAATTCAAAATTTGCATTCTAGTACATAAGAATGCAAAGAGAGTTAAAAAAATACCTAAGCAAACCAGGCAGAAATAGAGGCAAAAACAAAGCAATAGATCCAGATTTTAAAATTGTTGTTGATTCGAACCTGCATCCTGGTCTTCCTCTATGTCCCAAAGGAAACTTGCATATGCAGCTTGTACATGGCTGATATCATATCATGAAAATCACAAGCTATTGTTACAATGAAATTCCAATGTGCAAGATAACAACTTGATCTAAAAATTACAAAAAAAAAAAAATTAAAACTTTATGTTATGAATGAAGCATATGATATTGTATTTGTACCTATGTTCAGGAGAGGCTTGTACTGATTGTTCAAAATAGTTAGAGGGTCTTTTTTGGTCATGATGTAGCTCCCAAACTAGCCTCTCATACTGTGATAAAACTTCTCTATCTTTTGGATCTGCTAGTATGGCTCTGGAATAATACTCCTCTGCTCCTTCAAGGTCTTGTTTGCACTGTCAAAACAAACATCAATTTTGCAATTATCACCAATACTATAGTATTCACTAATAAAACCATGTTTGTGTAATGAAAAAGAACATGATTTGTTTTAACTTATTATTATGAAAAGAGTTGTGAAAACAGTTTTAACAATTGATATCTAAACATTGAAACGAAAATTACCTGATACAAAAATTGAGCATAATTCCTCAAAAACAATGGGTTCCCTGGATTTTCCTCCAACATTTTCTTGTAATATTCTTCCACCCCATGATTATTATCTCCATCATTCCCTCTAGATCCCATAGAATTATAATCACCACCTCCATTACCTCTTATGCAGCCACCTATGCCATCACCACACACATCAACACCAAGCCCTTTTGCAAGATACAGGATCGTCGCCGGAAAACGCGAGCAAAACGGAGGCCGAAAAATGCGAGCAGAACGGAGGCTGGAAAATGCGAGCAGAACGGAGGCCGGATAACGCGAGCAGAAAGGAGGCCGAAAATGCGAGCAAAACGGAGGCCGGAAACGCGAGCAAAACGGTGTGGCACAAAAGGGTCTTAAGTTTTGAGTAAAAGGGTTTTTAGTTTTGAGACCTGAGAGAGAGATTTGAGGGGAAAAAGAAGTAACGCGAGATGTCAAAATGGATAGCGCCTTTCTAATTTCCAACAAAATATGGCGACGGTTGCGAAAAAAATGCCGCAGGAACCGTCGCAGTGTATTAACGCAGGCAATTTTCTAAAAACCGTCGCAAAACATGTGACACAATATTTTAAATTTTTTGTTGTGTGTTAAACTACCATCTTTCATTTGTGTTGATCCATTATTATACCAAAAATGTTTTTAAAACCGATTTTCAATACGAAATTGTATGCAAGTCTATCACGATTAAAATATTATTGGTTGCGTGATCAATTAAACTTTAAAAAGGAAGACTCTATTCAACCCCCTTCTAGAATTCATTGGACATATTGTCTAACAATTTAACCAACAATTCAATTGCCTCAAGCCTTTTGATCTGTGTGTGCCCCAAAAAATGTTTGATAATGAGCAAATGTAACAAGAATTGATAAATAATCGAACATTCTAATGTGCACATGATATGGACAAATTCATAAAAAAGTATAATTTAGAGTGCAATGGACATACATTGTCAATGAAAAACTATTTATTGTAACCACAAATGAAAATTGTTTATTTTGCCTTGTTGTACAATTCAAGTGGAGTAAAGTTAGATGGTTTGGCAAAATACACTATTGTGATGGAATGACAGGGTAAAAGTCTTTTACAATATAAGTGCATGTCCCTTTTTCTCTATAATTTAAGGGTTTTTAAGAATAAATGAAATAAACTCTCCATTATTTATTTATTACTCCCTTCATCCCAAAATAATATTGCATTTGACCATTTTACAAATATTAATAAAAGACGATAAATGAAAAATAAATAATATGAACTTTACAAAATTATCCTTATTAATTATGGTGCATTCTAATTATGATAAATGCAAAATAAAAAAATAATAAATTGATAATATTAATTTAAAAAAAATTAAAAAATTGGATTGAAAATTACACAGTGTTTAAGACAAATATTTATTTTTTTCAAACGGCATACTTATGGAGTCCTATTTTACAAGTGATACATATGAGGCAAGCAAGTCACACATTATACCAAAACGACGGCATTTGAAACCCAATATAAAATCGAAATGAGTTTGACATGGAGAGCACAAACCATAACCGAAACTCGAGTTCCAAATTACACGTCCTCACATTTCATAACGACTTTCTCATCACTCATCAAACCTCATTCTTCTTCCCTCGTTCCAACAATTTTCTCTCTCCATTTTCCATTTCTCAAATCTGCATTCACAACTTCAATTGCAACCAATTGCAGAAGCAACAATGTCGTTATCGGATTCTGAAACTTCCTATGGCGGCGGTGCATCGGAGTATAAGCCTTTTCGGCATATCAGCCGCGATAGTGAGATCTCTTTCACATCTCTTTTCTCTCATTTTTCCCTTCATTTTCCTTTTGTTTCTCGAGAAAAGTGGGGAAAATGTATGTGCAACGTTTTTGTAGCCCTGAAGGTTCAAATTATGTTGCTATTCTGAGCTGCAAAACAGAGCTCAATATCAATATCTATGTAGCATAGTTCTAAGTTACAGTAGCGGTTGTAATTATGATGCAAATCTTGATATTGCGACAAAATGCAGACAATTAGAACTATTCTATGTAATGCCATTGGGGAGACCGGAGACCTTTAACAAAATTATATCGCGTCTATAATAACGACTGTATATCAGAATTCACAATTTATAACAATGTTATGTAATATCGACGTTGTATATCGAATGCGTGTTCAGTTGTCAGATACATTGTCTGATACTAACACTACACCAGGACATTCTTTTGGTTATGAAGTTAGATTTCTGAACATCGTACGTGAAAAGCTTATAGAGTATAGACATGTTTTAACTTTTAAACTATTTTCATAAGCACTTCTAAATGCACCATAATAACTTATTAAGTACTATGTATGTGTTGCCTTCACTTTTTTGAGATGGTTCCTAATTTTCTTCATGGTTGTATATGTTCATAGGATTATTATATGAAATGCTTAGATCAGCAAAGTCAGGGGATTCAAAAGCATGGAAGGTGGGGATTTAATATGGATATCTAGCACTTCTCTTGTGTGGTTCATCTTTAGTTAATTCAACTTGACAGACGATGTTTGTCATTTTTTCTGATTTTCACAGGTGCTAATTATGGATAAAGTTACTGTGAAAGTTATGTCACACTCATGTAAAATGGCAGATATTACAGACCAAGAAGTTTCTTGTAAGAACTCTTAAATAATATGGCTTTTTTCAGTTTATTTCTTTTTCTGCATTTCTTTTTTGAGAACCCATTTTCTCTGACTGATGGCACAGGAGAAAAATTTAACTAGCTTCATAAGAAGCATTTCTCATTGTCAATAAATGGATAAACACTTTAGAAGTGAGTGTTGGTGCTAAAACTCTTTACTTCCTAGAATTTTAAGAAAACTAACAAAGAGATTAGAAGTGTTTCTCAGTATGTGTGATTGTATGCAATTCAAAGTGAGTGGAGAAAACAATATATCATTCACAACAACATCTATCATTCATTTAACCCATAATATCATGTTGCACGTGATGTTAGTTAATCTTATACATGAATATTGAGCATTTATAAGATATTTTCTGTTGTTTGCTGTTTTTTACGTTTTCCCCTGATATTTTCTGCATTACAAGTAATGTGGGTACCCGTTAAAATATTGATGTAATATAACTTGTTGGTATCTCACTGCAGTGGTGGAAGACCTTTTCCGGAGAAGGCAACCATTGCCATCATTGGATGCTGTTTATTTCATTCAACCTTCGAAAGAAAAGTAATTTTGTTTCTCAATTAGAATTTTACATTTTTTATGCCAACAACTGATACAAAAAATCATGTAAAAATAAAAAAATTATTGTATCGTTCAAGTAAAAGTCTTCCTTAATAACACAACATTAGTGACAATTTCATAGATTTATAACACCACTTTTGTCGTACACTTGCTTCTATGTACTCATAGCTAGCCTGTCTGCTGTCTGCTTCTTTCCCATCACTATTTCAATATTCATGGAAGCAGAGGGTTTCAAAATGTATAAACACAGGAAATTATGTCTTTATGTTTAATTATTTTGAAGAAAGTAAAAGGCAAAATACTTTCATATTTTATTACTACAATCTTAAGCTGTAGGGGAAAATTACAATAGTAATACTGAGTAATAATGACATAAACATAAAATAAAAATAAACAGAATAATATAAAATAAAATAGACTCAAATCTGATTTTCCTTGATTCTTCAACACCCCCTCTCAAGTTGGTGCATAGATATTTGTTATGCTCAACTTGGTTATAAGTCGCTCAAAATTGGGTCTTGCCAAACCTTTTGTCAAAATATCAGCAGTTTGATGATTGAAAGTCACAAATGGCAGACATATAATTCCAACATCAATTTTTTCTTTTATGAAATGGCAGTCAATCTCAATGTGCTTGATTCTATCATGTTGTACAAGGTTGTGAGCTATACTTATTGCTGCTTTACTATCACAAAACAATTTTAAGGGTGAGTCAACTTTCATTTTCAGTTCGTCTAAGAGTTTACGAATCCACAAAAGTTCACAGCTTCCTTAAGCCATTACTCTGAATTCGGCTTCTGCACTGCTTCGCGCAGCAACCCCTTGTTTCTTACTTCTCCAAGTGACTAAATTTCCCCAAACATAGGCCCAATATCCAGTAGTGGATTTTTTATCAGTAACTGATCCTGCCCAATCAGCATCTGTAAATATAGAAACTTCTCTGTCATTAGTTTTTTTGAAGTACAACCCCTTTTTAGGATTGGATTTCAAGTACCTTAAGATCTGATAAACTTCCTCCAAGTGTTCTTCATAGGGAGAATGCATGAATTGGCTTACAACACTAACAGAGAAAACGATGTCAGGTCTAGTGTGGGCTAGATAAATAAGTTTGTCAACCAACCTCTGGTATCTTCCAATCTCAAAAGGAACACTGTCTTTCTCCCAAATTTTAGCATTTAATTCCATACGAGTATCTGCTGGTCTACACCCACTCATCCCAGTTTCTTCCAAGAGATTTTGGATGTATTTCCTTTGAGAAACAATAATTCCCTTCTTTGAGCGAGCAACTTCCATACCAAGAAAATTTAAGCGCGCCTAAATCTTTGATTTCAAATTCTTTTGTCAAATTTTTCTTCAATCTTTCCATCTCAACAATGTCATCTCTTGTGAAAATAATATCATCTACATATACAATTAGAATTGAAATTTTACCAACATTAAAGAACTTCATGAATAGTGTATGGTCTGATTGTCCCTGCATACTTCCTTGCCTTTTGACAGACCGAGTGAATTTTTCAAACCAAGCCCTTGGGGATTGCTTGAGGCCATAAAGGGATTTTTGTAGTTTGCACACATTTGAACCAAACTTCAAAGCCAAGTGGACTGTCCATGTAAACTTCCTCCTCTAAATCACCATTTAGGAAAGCATTTTTTACATCAAGTTGGTTAAGAGACCAATCTAAATTAACTGCGAAGGACAAGAGAACTCTAATAGTATTTAACTTGGAAACAGGAGCAAAATTCTCGAAGTAATAAATGCCATATGTTTGAGTAAACCCTTTAGCAACTAAGCGTTCCTTGTATCTTTCAACTGTGTTATCAGAATTATATTTCACAGTAAACACCCATTTACAACCAACGGTATTCTTTCCTATAGGCAACGTCGTGACTCTCCAAATTTGATTCTTCTCAAGAGATCTCATCTCCTCGAGAACAGCTTCCTTCCACTTTGGAATTTTTAGAGTCTCCTGTATATTTTTTGGAATTTCTACAGCAGACAACTTAGAGGTAAATGAAGCAAATGAAGAAGACAATTTTGAGTATGACACGTAATTAGAAAAAGGATATTTAGTGCATCATCTAATAGGTTTTCTAATTGCAATAGGAAGATCTATATCAGGATACTCGACATGACTCTTAAGAACATAAGAAAACTTACCTGTATCAAGATGATGTGTTGGATTATCTATTGGTTCGGAATCTTGGAAGGGCCGGAGAATGGGTCCTTCATTTCTCTGTTTATTGTAAGACCCTTAATTTTAAATATTAATTTTTGGAATTATTGTCAAGGGTATTTTGGGAATTTTTGTAAATATTTAATATATCTATGTTTTGAGTGAATATATATATATATATAAATATTTATTTTGGAAGTGGAATTAAAATTATTGGATGAAAAATTAAATTAATTTAATTTCAAGTAATTAAATTAATTGGACCATTAATTAAGGATTAGTGGTTAATTAAATGATTAAGTGTTGAAAATGATACATCATTATTTTATTAGTATTTTAAGAAGGGATGCACTCAAGTAATTCTATAAGTACACGGCAGGGAGACTGAGCTAAGACCAGAACTCACACCTTCCTATTTTGCATGTAATGAGTGATTGCTTGCAACAATAATTTTCCTCCCATTCCTGCCCATGGTTTCTGAAAAACAGCTTCACGGTTTTGTTTAAATTCAAAAGAGGGAATTCCTCCAAACACCATAAACTGAAAATCCAAACCTCAAACCAGAAAACCCACAATAGTAAAGTTAATCCCCACTTCATTACGAAGCCAAAGAACCCAGTTTGGTAGCAGCACACTCAGGCAGCAGCTTCCACCTGTTTTTGGACGCAAAAAGGGGAACGACGGCTGAAACAAGAGCAGAAGCAGAACACGCTACAAGGGTAAGGGCACCTTCCATCTTTTAGCTGCATTAGGACCACGAATGTGTGGATTTTAAAATGTTGAGAAAACTCTGGGAAGGTTTAAATGATTAAAAATGGAATCTGTGAAATGGTTTTAAAGGGGAAGGGATGATGTTTTGAAAACCTTTAAGAACATGGGAGAAATGCTGAAATTTTTCAAGGTTTGATCTTCTGTATTCGACTGCAGACATGCTGTATTCGAATACAGAATGTTAAAACTGCAGTTCATGCTTCTGTATTCGAATACAGGGGGTCTGTATTCGAATACAGATTCGAGTTTTCGGAAGTTACACGTTTTTAAGAGTGTTTTGCAAACTCTGAGTATTTGGGTATATTGGAAATGTTGTGGTAAATTAAAAAGGGAAGTTTTGGTGATTGTTTGAAGTGGTGGTAATGAAGTTTTAAAAACTTTGCTGATGCAATGAAAGAGGTTGATTTATGCACTGAAATCTGTCTCTGTATTCGAATACCAGAGGGCTGTATTCGAATACAGAGAGTGATTCTATACTGTTTTTGGCTTCTGTATTCGAATACAGAAGAGCTGTATTCGAATACAGATTCGTAAAATTGCAGAAATCCTCAGTTTTAAACTCTGTAATTGAATTTTAAGAGTCTGGGAAAACTTTTCAAAGTGTTAATGATTAAAGGACTGTTTAATCATGATGGTGATGATGTTAATTCTGACTGTGCTGTTATATTTTGAACATGATGGAAAACATGAATTTTCTGAGTTTGCATTCTGTTTCTAGAGAAGTGAAACACTG
The DNA here is from genome assembly GCA_037974295.1 of Cicer cuneatum. Classification (NCBI taxonomy): domain Eukaryota; kingdom Viridiplantae; phylum Streptophyta; class Magnoliopsida; order Fabales; family Fabaceae; genus Cicer; species Cicer cuneatum. Next base: position 49,976,053 of record JBBPBO010001985.1, on the reverse strand, counting down.
CATATTCATGCATTGCATAGTCAAGTGGTACCCGCGATGGGCCACAGAGTAATACGCAACCACGTGCTGATCTGTTGAGCGATTGCACGAGTGCTGGACTGTTGAGCGTCTGCACTAAGTACTGATTGTTGAGCGATTGTACTTTGGTATATAAGTGTTGGACTGTTGAGCGTCTGCACTGGTACTGGACTGTTGAGCGTCTGTACCCTGAAATGCGCAACCACGTGCTGATCTGTTGAGCGATTGCACGAGTGCTGGTCTGTTTGAGCAACTACACTAGTACTGGACTGTTGAGCGTTTGTATCCTGGAATGCGCAACCACGTGCTGATCTGTTGAGCGATTGCACGAGTGCTGGATTGTTGAGCGTCTGCACTAAGTACTGATCTGTTGAGCGATTGTACTTTGGTATATAGGTGCTGGTCTGTTGAGCGACTGCACTGGTACTGTTCTGTTGAGCGTCTGTACCCTGAAATGCGCAGCCACGTGCTGATCTGTTGAGCGATTGCACGAGTGCTAGTCTGTTGAGCGACCGCACTAGGTACTGATCTGTTGAGCGATTGTACCTTGGTATATGTCAAACGTGCTAGACTGTTGAGCGTCTGCACGGGTGCTGATCTGTTGAGCGATTGCACCTTGGTCGTGAGGGCCGTTAAATTGTGCTGGTCTGTTGAGCGACTGCACCTTGGTGATTCCAAGAAAATTGTATACATGAGCATATACATATTGCATTGAGGTATTGACCGGTGGGTCACGTTTGATTATATGATGAATGAGTGGAAAATTGAATGTGTGTGAGTACTGTCCAGAATCTGAAATTCTGATTTAATGATTGTGTTTGCTGAAGTGTTGTTTGTACTTACCACATATTTCATAATAATTGGCTGCTGTTTTTGAAAAGGCATAAATGTCATTAATTTTCAAATGAGCATTATTATTTTCCTCATCATCATATGTTATGCCATGATTATAAATGTTGTTGTGCAATATGTGCTATGTGATTATCTGTTAATTTCGGTCGGTGACCCTTGCTATTATATTGTGGACTTTGGGCTTTGCCCTCAGATATTACCCGAACTCGTCCTACCGACGGATACACTAACGACGAAAACGTCGTTAGTTTTTCCTGATCTTTACGTACGGAATCTACGTGGACAACGCAGAGGGACGGACGGTTGGCTAAAGACGAGACTTATAGAGGACACGGTGGAGACCGTGCTACTGTAGCTTAGTGCATGATCAGTCTAGACTTTTGTATAGGGTCTTGATGTTTTGGAAATGTAATTTTATTTTGGGAACTTATGTATGACTTTTTCCGCTGTATTATTCTGCACTCTGACACTGTTTAGTGGCCACAGGCCGGGTGTTCTCTTTTGAAATGAACTGATTTTATTTTAATTCCCTTGATATTAATTTTGGGAAAACTCATTTTTAATTATTTATTTATATTTCAAAAAAAAAAATGCACCTGCGCTGTGTTTTAAACTCGGGGTGTTACGTTTATGGTTTCTTTTTTCAAAGACATTTCCCTTCCAAGTAGGGTCAATAGTAGTAAACCTGCTTTGTGTCTCTTTATCTGAGTCATTATGTTGTGACATTTCAGGTAGTCCTTCATTATTATTGAGATAAAAAATTTGATCATTGTGATTTTGATTTGAAATTGTCGCCCCCAAATATGTCGAAACCTCATTCATAAGTGGATTGAGTTCCAATATGGATTCTTGGGCATTTTCTTTTGGGGGATCAATATAAGTCTCAGAATTTTGTGACAACACTATATCACTTAAAGTAATGATGTTTTCAAAAGTAAAAGATGAATCTTCCTTAAAATTTCCCCCCTAAAGATGAATGTCAATAAAAAATGGTTGATTTTCAAAAAAAGTAAAATCAATGGTTACAAAAATTCTTTTTGATTTTGGTTTAAAACACCGATACCCCTTATGAGTTGGAGAGTAACCGGTAAACACACATTTTATTGTTTGTGGCTCGATTTTGTCAAGTTGTTTATGTTTATGAACAAAAGCAATGCAACCAAAAACTTTTAGTGGCAAATCAGCAGAGACACTAGCCAAAGGAAAAATATTTCGGAAAACATCAAGACGGGTATGAAAATCTAAAACTTTAGATAACATTCGATGAATTAAATATGATACAGTTAAAACAGCTTCACCTCACAAATATTTTGGAACCTTATTTGCAAATAGTAAAGCTCTAGCAACCTCAAGAAGATGCCTATTCTTTCTCTCTGCAAGTCCATTTTGTTGGGGTGTATTAACACAAGAACTTTGATGAACAACCCCATTTGCAAGAAAAAAATTGGACAAAAGTATATTAAAATATTCTTTACCATTGTCACTGTTGAAGAATTGAACATTTGTTTGGTATTGAGTGTGCACCATTTTAAAGAAATTTTTGACAACTTGTCCAACTTCCAATTTTTCTTTCAATAGATAAACCCAACAAATTCTAGTATGATCATCAATAAAAGTTATAAACCATTTTTTATTAGAAAATGTGTTTATTCTATTAGGACCCCAAACATCATTATGAATAACTGCAAACGGTTTTGATTGTTAATATGGTTGTGTAGAAAAAGAAGAACGATGATGTTTTGCAAATTCACAAGTTTCACAATGAAATAAAGACGGATCCTTATTAGAAAATAATTTAGGAAACAAATGTTTCAAATACGGAAAACTAGGATGTCCTAACTGTAAATGTCATAACATAATATCATCATTATTAGAAGAAACAAAAATATATTCAAAGCAGGTACTCGTTTTCTGTTGGTCTTTGAAGTCGAGTCTATTGTCAAGATAATAGAGTCCTCCCTTCTCCTTAGCATTGCCAATCATTTTTCCCGTGCTCAAATCCTTAAAAGTGCAATGAGAATGAAAGAAGTTAGCTTGACAATTTATATCCTTTGTTAATTTAGTAATTGATAACAAATTACATGATAAATTGGGAACATGTAAGACATCTTTTAAGGTTAACACAGGTGACACAATAACATAACCTTTCCATGCAATGGCTGAAAGAGAATCATCTGCAATTTTAATTTTGTGGTTACCTACACAAGGATTATAAGAAGAAAACAGACTCGACTCCCCAATCATATGATCAGTAGCACCAGAATTGATTATCCAAGTATGGCTGGGAGTGACACTAAGTAGAGCAGTATTTGGAAAATTACATCTCTGAGCTATAGAGCAAGAAGGAGTTTGAGACTCAAGGAGTTTGTACAATTGATCTAATTGTTCCTTGGTGAAAGGAGATGGGCTTGAAGGAGACTGCTTCTCTTGATCAGAGGTACCAGCTTGGAGGGCATGACCTTTGTTTCCTCCTTTTTTCTTCCAATTTAGAGGTTTTCCATGGAGCTTCCAACATGTATCACGTGTGTGCCATGGACATTTGTAGTGTTTGCACCATGGTTTCTTGCCATATCTCTTCCCATCTTCATTCTTAGTGACTAGGGTAGAGCTTTGGAAGTCAACACTAGAAAGTGACTTACCCATCATAACACCTTGTTTCGCCTCTTCTCTTATAACTTTTGAGAATGCTTCCCGAAGTGATGACAATGGAATCTTTCCCAATATTCTGCCTCAGACTTCATCAAGCCACTTATTAAGCACAACCAAGAACATGAATACTCGTCCGTTCTCCTGTCTCTTAAGAAACAAAACACTGTCCTCACAGCACTTCCAATGATCATCATAGAATAGATCAAATTTTTGCCATAGTGTCATCAACTCATTATAAAAGGTAGTGATAACTCTATCTCCTTATTTGGCATGCCACAATGGTGATTTGAGATCGAAAATTTGAGAAGAATTCTGAATAAAATGTTTCTTTGACAGCCTCCCAAACTTCCTTCGCATTAGGCAAAAACATAAAAGGTTTTCTAATCACTAATTCCATATTACTTAGCAGCCAAGCAATAATAACAGAGTTCCAGATTTCCAAAACCTGTAATTCGGATCAGTTGTGGCAGGCATTTGCACCTTACTTGTGAGGCAACCATATTTTTGAAGGTGCAAACACGAGAAGGGGGGATTGAATTGTGTTTGACTAACTTGAATACTTTTCCTATTTTTACACTTTTAAAACAAAACTTGATGTATGAATAAAAACAGAGTTAGCAGCGGATATAAAGTAAAAATCAAAAACATGAATTTTTATACTGGTTCACCGTTAACGAGGCTACGTCCAGTCCTTTCAACTTGAAGGATTTCACTAATTCAAACCTTGAATTACAACAGTTCCACTGATCCTCCAAGTCAGTCTTCTCAAACAGTCTAACAATCCTAGACTCTTGAGGAATACAGCACCTTGACTTCCAAAGTCAACTCTTCTCCTGCCAATCTGACAACCCCAAATTGTAAAAGGAATTACAACGCCTTGAATCTAATTGCCAAGTAATCTGCTACCCCTTCTGACTCCCTCAGATTGTAGACTCTACTTCAACAACTTAGATCTAACACAAGGGAAAGAAAATAATACGAGTGCTTGCTTCTTGAAAGCTGGAACTCACAATTAACCTCACTGAAAACTTGAGTGTTTGCTTTGGAAGTGTATGACTCTTACTGGATTCTCTTGCAAAAATAACTGGCCAAGCTTAATTTCGAGCTGAATCTTGCTGGATTCTCTTGCAAAAATATCTTGACCAATTGGGCTTCATTTAAATAAAAAACATATCTTTTTTAAGCTTCAGATTTTCTTACAAAAATAACTAGCCAATCATATCTTTAGTTTCTTCCCGCCAACAGCTCCTGAGTTCCACAATACTTCACTTTATTTTTGTAACAAATCTTTTTAATACTTTGATCAAAATAAATTAAAATCACCACCGTTAATCCTCATGATTAAATCTGGACCATTTGATCTTCTGCGCTAGTCCACATCTGGACCATACTAAGTGATATGTTGTGATCTTATGATTTCGGCCAACCCTGGACCACACTTTTTGATCTTCTAATCTCGGCCATCCAGGACTTGCAAACTGATATGCTGTGATCCTCTGATCTCGGCCACTACTGGACCACACATCCTGACCTTCTGATTTCGACCAACACTGGGCCATGGTCTGATCTTCTGATCTCGGCCAACACTGGGCCAAATACTTAAATCTGAACCATTGATCTGAATATCTTCCCTCTGATCTGGACCAATTCTGGACTTGGTCTGGATTAAACTGAAACAGCAAAGATACCTTCTGGTGATGTTTTGACATCCTGGAGTATCTTCTAGTACATTCAGGATTCAATCTTTGGAACCCTTTGATCTTCTGCTTTGATTACTTCAGCTTCTGATGGCATTTGTTTTAATAATTCAGGGTTCAAAATAAGATTACATGGAGTGCTTTTGTAAGCATCACAATCCTAAGTACTTAGAACCAACTTGGTTCCAACAATCTCCCCCTTTTTGATGATGACAAAACCTTAACTTATTTTGCTAGCTTGTAATCGAATACTGAATTACTCCCCCTCAGACCAATCTCTCCCTCTAAGTCTGATACTGACTTTTTCTTCTCCTTTTCAACTCCTTCTCTTTTCACTCTTTCTTTTTTTTTTCTTCTCCTCTCCTTTTCAACTCCTTCTTTATTCGCTCTTTCTTTTCTCTCTTCACATTGCCTTTCCTTTTCAACTCCTTCTCTTTTCACTCTTTCTTTTTCTCTCTCCCTGTTTCCTCTCCTTTTCAACTTTTTCTTTTTCACTATTTCTTTTTCTCTCTCCCTGATTCTTCTCCTTTTCAACTCCTTCCCTTTTCATCTCTTTCTTTTTTTGCTCCTCCTTTCTTTTTATCTCTCATTTTCTACTTATTTCTCCTTTTTTTCTCTCTCTCTCTCTCCCCCTTTTTGTCATCAGCCAAAAAGAGGTCCTACTATTTATGTATTTTTTGTTTTCTCTTTACAAATTACAGAAAGTAAAACAGAAAATAACAGACAGAAAATAAAATTACAAGAAATTTAAAAACTCCTAAGATGACTACTTGAGCTAGTCAGATATGGAGGTAATGCTGAGATGCTTCTTGATGAACTCGAACCTATCTTCTGGTAATGCTTTGGTGAAGATGTCAGCCCATTGATGATTAGTGTCACAAACTGAATGCTTAAAGTCCCTTTTTGAACATGGTCCCTAATGAAATGGTGTTTTATTTCAATGTGTTTGGCTCTAGAGTGTAAGATAGGGTTCTTGGTTAGGTTTATGGCTAAAGTGTTATCACAGAACAAAGGGATATTGGTTTCAAAGATGTTGTAATCTTCAAGTTGATGTTTCATCCAGAGTAACTGTGAACTATATCCTGCTGCTGATATATACTCAACTTTAGCTGTTGACATGGCAATGGTGCTTTGTCTTTTGCTTGACCAATAGATCAAATTATCACCTAAGAAAGTGCAGTTTCCACTTGTACCTTTCCTTTCCATCTTGTCTCCAGCATAGTCAGAATCACAAAAACCTGTGAGTTTGTAGGTGGGGGTTTTCTTGTATAACAAAGTAAGGTTGGTGGTTCCTTTAAGGTATCTCAAAATTCGTTTGACAACAGTTAAATGGGATTCCCTAGGGTCAGCTTGAAATCGGGAACAGACACAAACACTAAACAAGATGTCAGATCTAGAAGCAGTTAAATAAAGAAGGGATCCAATCATACCTCTGTATGTTTTCTAGTCTACCTTTTGGCTGGTTTCATCTTTCTCAAGTGAGCAGGTTGGGTGCATGGGGGAGGCTATAGGCTTACATTCACTCATTTTGAACTTTTTAAGAAGTTCTTTAGTATATTTAGATTGGTGAATTAGTATACCTGATTTACCTTGGTGAATCTGAATTCCTAGGAAGAACTTGGGTTCTCCCATCATGCTCATTTGGAACTCTTTCTGCATTAGGTCAGAAAACTCTTTGCACAAAGTGCCATTAGTCGATCCAGATATGGTATCATCAACATAAACTTGAATAATCAAAATATCATTTTTAATGGATTTCCTAAATAGAGGATTATCAATCTGGCCTCTATTAAATTCATTCTTAAGCAGAAAGTTACTAAATCTGTCATACCATGCCCTTGGTGCTTGTTTTAAACCATATAAAGATTTTTTAAGTTTAAAAACATGGTTTGGAAAATCAGAGTTTTCAAATCCAAGGGCTCTTTGACATAGACTTCCTCACTTATGTAGCCATTTAAGAATGCACTTTTAACATCCATTTGATAAAACATTATATCATGATTAGCAGTAAATGATAAGAGAATTCTAATTGCTTATAACCTGGCCACTGGAGCAAACGTCTCAGTGTAATCTATACCTTCCTGTTGAATGTATCCTTGAGCTACAAGTCTGGCTTTGTTCCTTACCACTTCACCTTTTTCATTTAGTTTATTTCTGAACGCCCACTTGGTTCCAATAATGATTTTGTTTGGTCTGGGTACCAGATCCCAAACATCATTCCTTTGGAATTCATTCAGCTCTTCTTGCATTACAAGTATCCAACCTTCTTCTGCCAAATCTTTATCAACATTGGTTGGTCTGCATCGACTTCTGTTTTTGGAAGATCTGTAACAACTTATGATTCTGATAAATCAACTTCTGGTTCTGGTAAATCTGTAACAGCTTCTGATTCTGATAAATCAGCTTCTGGTTCTGGTAAATCTGTAATAGCTTCCTGATTCTAATAAATCAGTTTCTGATTCTGGTAGATATCCAGATTTCTCTTCAGATTTATCTTTTGAAGATTTGTCATGTGTTGCTGACTTGCTTGTATCCTCTACCTTTCCAGGTACTTCTGTTTCTTCTGCTTCTGCTTCTGCTCCCTTTGGTTTTGGTGAACCTGCACTATCTTTATCTTGCTTTGATTTGTCAAGATCAAGCAGTTTGTCTTATAACATAATACAAATCAAATAATTTAAAAATGAACTCAATACAGCCAAACCATTAATTCTGCTTCTGGTGGTTTCTGCTTGTTTTTGAAACCACTGGAATGTTGTTTCTGCTGAGGTGTTCAATTCGTGTGAATCACCTGGTTCCTCTGACAGTTTGAAAACCTCCAGAATACTTATCTAGCTTTGATTTGTTAAGATCAAGCTTCTTGTTATCACAGTAAACATAAATATCAAATAATAATAGTATTTACAGCAAGATGTAACCTATATGTCAGCAGTTTCAGTTTTACTCTGAAAATCCTCTTGCTTCTGATTTTCAGATTTCGAATTTGTATGTTCTGTGATTACATGGTTTGGATTAAGGGATTTGAATTCCCTTCCAGGTTTGTAGTCTTGATGAATCTCACTGGAGTGTTTGAAGAACTCTCCTGATTCTGACTCATCTCTTTCTGCTTTGGCTTATACACCATGTTCCTATGATGATTCTGGAACTTATGGTGATTCTGGTGATTATACTGATTCTGGTAATTATGCTGGTTCTGATTCAGATTCTGGTTCTGGTTCCAGTTCCTATGCCTTTGATACTGGTTCCAGTTCTGATTCTGGTTCCAGTTCCTGTTCTGATTCGTGTGATATCTTTGATATTTCCTGTTCCTCCTATGATTCTGGTTCTGGTTCTGATAGGTATTATGTTGACCAGTTCTTCTTCTACCAGAGTCACTTGACTTCTGTTTGGTAGATGTGGGAACATAAACCTTCTTCTGCTTGTGCATTGCCAACATCCATTGTCCAGGCCCCATTGTTGGTGTCTCTTTCTAGTTGCTTAGAATATCTGCAACATAGACAATTTGGTACCCATAACTGATTGGGTCCAGGTTTGTTAGTCTTAACAGCTCTCAGATCTTGTTCAGATTTTACCATTGGAAAAGATAGTTCAGAGTGACTTTTCTTAGCACAAACAATGCATAAAACATCAGAATGAACAGCTTTACTTTCAGTAATCGTTTCTGTAAAACCAAGACCTCTCTTTCCAGTGTTACTGTTTCCATAAATCGTATATGCATATTTACTTCTTTCCATTCCATTAGAAATAAAGTTTTGAAAAAATTGTTCATGCATATCAGATTCACAAACAGTTTTGGAAGTGGAACATATATTACTTTTGAGAGTTTGGTTTTCATATTTGAGTCTTGCAACTTCAGTTTTAAAATCTTTGTTTTCAGTTGCATACTTAGAATTTCGATTCTTTAAAACTTGGACTTCTTTGATTAGATTTTTGTTATCTTCCCTAAGACTTTTCAGTTTTAAAGACATCTAATTGTTTGCATTTAACAAGTCTTTTACAGAATCAATTAATTCAGATTTAGAGAGATCAGAAAATACCTCATTGTCTTCATCTTCTGAATCTGTTCCAGAGCCTGAGTTGTATTCCGAACTTGAATTTTTATGAGCCATCAGAGCCAGAATTGCTCCCTCTGATGTGCTTCCAGACTTGCTTGAATGACTGCTTCGATCATTCTTCCTTCTGCCTGCTTTCCTTCTTGAATTCTTACCTTTGTGAAGTCCAGAGGCAGACCTGATGTGTGACATCTTTGCTGTTTCTGCCTCTTCTTCATCAAACGATTCTTCCTCTGATTCTGATACATCCCAGGCTGCCATCAGACCCTTCTTTTTGAATCTGGAATTCTTCTTGTGCGGTTTGCCTGTTGCATCCATAACAGATGATGTTCTTCTTGTCAGATTCTTCCTTATCTTTGCTGTTATGTTTCTTCTTGGAACCTCTCCTCTTCCTGTTTTCCCAGATCTTAACCATCTTTTTGGTTAAGTAAGCCATATCATTACAGTCACTGTCACTATCCTCTGATTCTGATGCTGCCTTTGCAGCTTTCTTCTGTTTCGACTTCAGGGCCAGATTCTTCTTCTTCTTTGGTTCATCTGCTTCCAGTTCTATTTCATGAAACCTTAGTGAGCTTCCAGAGCTGAAACTTGATGTATGAATAAAAATAGAGTTAGCAGCGGATATAAAGTAAAAATAAAACACAGAATTTTTATACTGGTTCAGCGTTAACAAGGCTACGTCCAATCCCTTCACCTTGAAGGATTTCACTAATTCAAACCTTGAATTACAACAGTTCCACTGACCCTACAAGTCAGTCTTCTCAAACAGTCTAACAAGCCTAGACTCTTGAGGAATACAACACCTTGACTTCCTAAGTCAAGTCTTCTCCTGCCAATCTGACAACCTCAGATTGTAGAAGGAATTACAACGCCTTGAATCTAATTGCCAAGTAATCTGCTACCCCTTCTGACTCCCTCAGATTGTAGACTCTACTACAACAACTTAGATCTAACACAAGGGAACGAAAATAACACGAGTGCTTGCTTCTTGAAAGCTGGAACTCACAATTAACCTCACTGAAAAATTGAGTGTTTGCTTTGGAAATGTATGACTCTTTTGTGATTTTCGATACTAAGTATTCTGCCTTGAGCCTCCTTTTATAGATGCAGATTAGGGCCTCTTCCAAGCTTAATTTCAAGCTGAATCTTGCAGGATTCTCTTGCAAAAATATCATGACCAATTGGGCTTCATTTCAATAAAAAACATATCTTTTTTAAGCTTCAGATTTTCTTTCAAAAATAACTGGCCAATCATGTCTTTAGTTTCTTCCCGCAAACAGCTTCTGAGTTCCACAATACTTCACTTTATTTTTGTAACAAATCATTTTAATACTTTGATCAAAATAAATTAAAATCTCCACCGTTAATCCTCATGATTAAATCTGGACCATTTGATCTTCTGCGCTAGTCCACATCTGGACCATACTAAGTGATATGTTGTGATCCTCTGATTTCGGCCAACCCTGGACCATACTTTCTGATCTTCTGATCTCGGGCATCCTGGACTTGCAAAATGATATGCTGTGATCCTCTGATCTCGGCCACTGCTGGACCACACATCCTGACCTTCTGATTTCGGCCAACACTGGGCCATGGTATGATCTTCTGATCTCGGCCAACACTGGGCCAAATACTTAAATCTGAACCATTGATCTGAATATCTTCCCTCTGATCTAGACCAATTCTGGACTTGGTCTGGATTAAATTGAAATTAAATCTGGACAAATAATATTTCAGTCTGGACATTTTACCTTCTGTTTTGGATCAGTTCTGGATCAATTCTGGAGATCATTTCTTCTAGTCTGGACTTAGTTTCATACCCTGGACCATGCTATCTTCTGTTCTGGGTCAAATCTGGGTTGAATCTCTTGTTTTGGACCCTTTAACTTATCCTCTGATTAAGTCTGGATCAAGTCTGGGCTGTTTATCATTTCACAGCCAGGCCATCTTCTGGTCAGAATAACTTCTGGATTAAGTTTGACTTTTGACTTCTACTGGTCTGGATCAAGTCTCCCTCTAGCAGGCTTCCTTCTGGTCTGGTCCAGGTCACCTTCTGACTTTGCTTCCTTCTGATCTGGGCCAACAAGATACCTTCTGGTGATGTTTTGACATCCTGGAGTATCTTCTGGTACCTTCAGGATTCAATCCCTGGAACCCTTTGATCTTCTGCTTTGATTACTTCAGCTTCTGATGGCATTTGTTTTAATAATTCAAGGTTCAAAATAAGATTACATGGAGTGGTTTTGTAAACATCAAAATCCTAAGTACTTAGAACCAACTTGGTTCCAACAATTTTCCCTTACCGTCTAATATCAATCTTACGGTTTGGGACCATTGAGTTTTTGGATTTCAACCTTGAGGGTATTAGAAGTTCCCTCATGGCCAAAAAAATTAGAAAAACCATTGTTGGATAAACCATTCTAGCCGCCTGGGCCGTCGCCACTGCCACCTGAGCCGCTCCCACTGCCTAAACCAATATTGCCGGCGTCGTTGACTACTTCTGATTTCTCACCCAAAGTATCGCCGCTGCTGCCGCTACCCATAAGGGTTGCCTTCCATGGGGTAATGTGTGTCATTAGGTAGATAAAAAACAGGTCCCTTTGGCTCAGTTGGGTAGAGCGTCCCAAACCCCTTTGGGTTGTGGAAAACTTTACAGAACCCTAACCAAGAGCTCTTGATACCATAAAGAAAGTAAAAGGAAAAATACTTTTATATTTTATTACTACAACCCTAAGCTGTTTATATAGGGAAAAAATTACAATAGTAATACTGAGTAATAATGACAAAATCATAGAATAAAAATAAACAAAATAATATAAAATAAAAGAGAATCAAATATGATTTTCCTTGATTCTTCAACATATTTGTTTTAAGAAATATTTTTTCAAGAATCTTGTGGGGAACTTGCATTATATTATCAATGTTGGGATAGGTTGGATATAATTTTCTATAATTTAATGATAAATATCTTTGTAAATAATAATAATTAGAGAGAGATGGTATGTTAAATAAAAATAAAAAGAATAAATAGGATTCTAATGTATCATTCTTCTTATTAGCTTATAGAGACGCACAAAGATTAATGGGCAATCCTCACGGAAGAATTGTCAGGTTGCGAGGATTTTGTTATTCAAATCTTTTCTTGTGTTTATTTTTAGGCAAATGTTAGTGGGTTATGTTAGTTTCCAAAATTAGAACCTTGGACCACCTAGTTAGTACTTCTTTGGTGTCCCAATGTCCCTTAGTTCACCAACCGAGTAACCTATTTCAGACAAATCTTTTCTTGTATTTACATAAATCATAGAAAACTTCCTTAAGTATTGTTGTCTGCTCCAAAGTTTGCGAATTAGTAACTTGTGACACATACACAGCATGTGTATTTGGAGTGCATAGGGTATTAGTGGAGATAAAAAAATAAAACAGAAGGACAACCTTTGCCACGAGACTTGTACAAAATAACATATTTGTTGGTGCATGAATTTTTTTGTCCTTCATAAATACCATGTTGATGTACCTTATCCCGATTCCAGGTATTACAGCACGCTTCTCCATGTTCCCTGCCTTGAATAATACACTTGTCCCTTCTTTTACAATCATTAAATTAGACCAGAGTCCATATACTCAACTATCCAAACTTGAATCTGAGTGATATTCAATTAGCAATGGAAATGTTGATCTACTGTGTTATGGTAAAAGCGAGTAAAACATAAAGGAGGGAGGCTCCAAACAAACTCAGATGTCTAATCCTAACACAACACAAAAATTAGACTGAAAATATAATATCTGTAGGAAATTGGATTTTTTAACCATTTGAAAATGAATGTGATATTGTAATCTGCAATAGTTTAAGATAATTGAAACTTGTGAAGCACCGGCAACTACATACATACTATTTTTTTTCTTCCAATAAATGTATTTCTATTAAACTTTAAATTAACAAAAATGAATCTTTATTTATTGGTTTTACAGGTGCACAAGTATTTTTATTTTGTTCATTTTATATTATAAATCTGGATTAAATTATATTTTTGATCCTCTTTATCTCTGATTTTTGTTTTATTTTAGCCCAATCATTTGTCTCACCCTAGCAACTACATATAAATAATTTCTTCCAATGAACGTCATTCTATCAAACTTTAAAATAAGAAAACTGCACCGTTTTTGTCCATAACATTCATCAATATCACATTTAAAGCAAATAAAATTGTAGATATTTGTCTTTTTCCATCTTATATTTCAGATTCCATTTAGGGGTTAAATTATGTGTCTGATCTCTTTATATCTAATTTTATTTTCATTTTAACTCAGTCATCTGTGTCATCTTCCATGCATTAATTTGGACTGATTTTTTCTGATTTTTTTTCCTGCTTGTATACTTTATTAATATTAAACATCTCTTTTGCTAGCATGCAGTGTGGTCATGTTCTTGTCTGATATGTCTGGAAGGGAGCCCCTGTACAAGAAGTATGCATAGACTTTTGGTTTTCATAAATACAGTACCGTATCATCTTTTATACGCTTGGGACCAAACTGATTGTTTCATTTCCTTTCTCTTTTTATTTTTTTCCTCTTTTGGGGGTGGTCCTTTGTTCCTATGATACTTTTCAGAGCCTTTATATTTTTCAGTTCACCGATCCCAAAGGAACTTGTAAACCACATCAAGTGTGATACAAGTGTCTTACCTCGCATAGGTGCATTGAGAGAGGTCAGGATTTGTTTTAACCTTGTATCTAGTAATTATGAGCAGGTAATCATCGTCAAGTTGTTTTTGACTGATTACTTTTGGTTTCATTTTGCAGATGAATTTGGAATACTTTCCAATAGATAGCCAGGTATATAATGATAAAAATAATTCATGTTTCTAGCAATGTATTTCATTCATAAGATATTGGATTTGCATCATTGATTAATAGTTTAGTCCATTAATCTGTCAACTCTCAATCTAGACAGAGTATCATAAATCCTTCTTCTATAAATATTCATGCTATTGTCTAAGATGTAAGAATAAACTATCTGCACGAGTTTACTGATTCATGAGAGAAAATTCTATGGGCATGACTAGGTTCTTTTGCTTAGTTTTGCACCGCACTGGTGAATGTAACGAGTTGGAGGTTTCTTTTGGAGAATAATTAGATAAGTTGAAGAAATGAAAAAGTATCAATTCCTTTACCACCATAGTATATCATGCAATTTAGTTTCTAGCTGGTAAAACTTTATGATAAGGGGTATGATCTTTCAGATATATGCTAGTATGGTGGAAAAACATTTAAAATAAGGGATGTTTCAATTGTTTGAAAAAAAAGGTGGATTGTTTGGTATGGATTGACTTCCTGGATTCAACATGTATGCACCTTTCCAGATACTAGACTATTTTCTAGGTATAAGTAGGGGCTAAGAGAGAGTAAGGAAACAAAAGCAGAAGAGAAGGGAGGATTTTAGGGGAAGGAATAAAGTTAAGCTTCAATGCAGGATTTTGTTAAATACACTTAGACAATGTAAAGCATACCAAGACAACTCTGAACATAAGACAACGACAACCACAACAACAACTAAGCCTTACGCCACTAGGTGGAATCAATTACATGAATCAAATGACACAAATAGCTAAGCCAAAATTAAAAAGAGAACAAGAATAAGGAGAAGAACACTCTTATATTAATTAGTTTGACATATGATCTTAGTTTGTAAGCGAAGTATGTTTAATGAGTCAATAACATGTAAATTTTGCTACCCACCTTGGGTCAGTACTTTTCCCAACCCTGCAGCTAATGCAAAATATTTGACATAGTTTTTTCTCCAATGAAGGTGAAATTCAGATGAATGAACTACTGTCACTGTAAGCAATATCCAAATTTTCAAATATGATTTGTAATGCAAGACACCAAATTACATAGCAAAGTGATGTTGCACAAATCAGGTTGCCTACTAGGCGACCAAATGTAAACAAATGACATAAATAGAGAAGCACTAGAACTGACTATAAGTACCAAGTGCCAAAGCACTACTCCCCCTAAAGATAACATTTGCTAACTACTATTGGGAAAAGAGCTAAAAGGGATTTTGAATGCTCCTTACCCTATGGAACTAGACAAAAAATAATAATGCAAGCATAGAGTAGAGTAAGATCAAAACATACCACTAGAAATCCCGAGTACTTAGAATAGGATCAAACCATACCACTAGAAACCAATTCATCTAATGACACATAGATTCTTCAATAGCAGCTCCAACCGGTGCACTAGGGTTCCCCTTAGATTTACGTGAGTTGAAATGCTCTAAGCACACGCTTCTCCTAAAACCCTTGGATGTCATCCATCTTTTCTGAATGCCATTGTATTAAGAAGCTACTTCTTCAAATATGATTCTTGTTTTTGTATTTATTTTTTAGGAAAGAGTCCCTTTGACCTTTTTACAATATGCTTGAATGAGGAAAAACATTGATTTGTCTTTTCAACTCTATATTGTGTAGGGATTTAATACCTGCTTGAATAATATGGCCATTCGGATAGCTACAGTTTTTGCTTCATTAAAGGTATTACTCTAATTTAATGAGACAATAAGTTGGTTGAAGTTATACCACCTCTAGACTCAAATATCAGTACACTAATTAAGAATATTAGTTAATCATATTTATAAAAAACTGTATGTTCCAACTACCATTTCTCTTCATTTAATTTTTAAGACAACTTATTTCATGAAAACATTATTTGAAGGGTATTTTTGGAATGATAACATCAAATATGGAGAAGTTATTTTAGATTTGCTTATATTTGAGTTTACCAAACATAACTTGATTTTTGCTTATATTGAAGGTTATTTTTGGAATGATAACATCAAATATAGAGTAGTTCTTATTGTTTACACTGTATCCTATATTCTTTTTGCTCCGTTTTCCTTTTGCATCTTTTTATATGATGTACTTTTTTTCTAATCTTCATGCACTTATGAGTGTGCATATATTGTAACAACTTTTTTCGTCTAAACTATTTTAGTTCAAGCATCTCTATTGCATTTTTTGGAATTCTGATATACAATTCAGACTTGATTCTCCCTTAATTTACTTTGTTGTCTGGCATGGGTATATCTTATCTAAAATTCTATCTTCATTTAAATTTGAAACAAATCTTGACTCCAAATTGTTCAACTTCTTAATGAATTCTCATTGATTTCTCCAAATAAAACTTAACTACTGTTTTGTGATATCTAGTTGTAGTCATATAATTTATGATTCATTCTATAAAGGAATAAGTTGACAATTCAGTGTAATTCATTTATAAGGATTTGTGTATTCTATAATTTTTGAAAGATTATATCTTAATATCTTTATCTCATTAGGAGTTACCGAATGTGTGGTATCGTGTGGCTAAGGATAGTGATGAGTCTACACCTACACCAAATCGTGAATTAGTTCCTACCAAGCTTGCTGATACAGTTTGGAACATGGTTTCTAAATACAAATCTACTATTCCCAACTTTCCACAAAGTGAAACATGCGACCTGCTAATTGTAGATAGATCCATTGATCAGGTTAAATATATTTCTCTTCACTATAAATCTTTCATTTTATATCTCACTTTTGATAATTGTGATGAATCTGCACACCACAGATTGCTCCTGTCATTCATGAATGGACCTATGATGCTATGTGTCATGATTTGTTGAATATGGATGGAAACAAATATATACATGAGGTATGAAATTCTTCTTTCGTCTCCTTATCTTGTAGACAAGTTTTACATTTTGCTTATTTTGATTGAGATAGCAATCCTTTTAGATTCTCAGCAAAACAGGGGGTCAACCTGAGAGTAAGGAGGTCCTTCTAGAAGAACATGATACAGTTTGGCTTGAACTTCGCCATACACATATAGCAGATGTAGGTCTTATTCACTCTTTATCTGCTAACATTTTATTTTGTCTTTAATCAAATCTCAATGCTCTTTTACCAACTTAAATTCCAGGCTAGTGAGAGATTGCATGAAAAGTTTACCAACTTTGTATCAAAAAACAAAGCATCACAAATCCAACAAAGTGGAAGGTTCGCACATACCCTAATCCATGCTTACGAAAAAAATAGCGTCCATTTTGTGAAATACCAGTCTAAATTAAGGTCTTAACTTTCACTGTATTGTCACTATTTCTTTTACGTATAATATGTTTGGGCAAGCGTTTTTGTTGGGAAATAACCTCTTCTTTTTATTGTAAGATCTCTCATGAAGTTTCTTTATTAAAATTTGTTTTGATTCAACAGAAAATAAGCCATTTCAAACACACCTAGTTTTTATGTGAAATACTTTTATTGTTTTATTTATATAACAAGACTTAATATGGTAGAAATATGATATTTAAAATAACTTAAATAGTCCTCTATATATAAAGAAATGTGCCATAATAATTTCTTTCATTGTGTATTTAACTACTCATATTTTCCACTACTACCACTGTTTGGACTCGTGCGACTAAATGTACTAAATTTAACTTCTTAATTGAAGTATTTTATATATTAATGTGATGATTGAAGTAATAAATTAGGATTTTATGGTAATTTGATATATGTAAAAATTTCGTGATTTAAAATACATCCATGGAGACCAACGAATGTTCATCAAATTTGATTAAAACTTGCACAATGAATATTCTTGTAGATATTCACCCGAAAAGGCAGATGGGTTACTATTTGCCCCGACTCCATTACCATCCCTAGGCTGAAGCACACACTGAACGAGGCTTTTTGTAAAATTATTAGTAATGGATATGTTTATACTCTACAAATGAGGATTAATAAATTATGTTTGTCCAAGCGAAAAGGAGTTTTGTTTATTTATCTATTAAATTTTACAAGCATAGATATTTTAGTACCTAACATAATATATTTATTATATTTTGAAGTAAATTATAAATTTCTCTCCTCTTATTTTAAAATTTACGTTCCCTTTAGAGATAAATATGTATTATATTTTAGTTATTTTAATTTCAACAAACCTTTTAATGATACTAAATGACTATTAATGATCTTTCTGGTGAATATAATATTTATTTTATTGACTTTTAAAACTTTCCCCTAAGCATTTATTTTATCTTCTAATATCTCATAGTTGTTTTTAAATTACTACTATATATTAATGATGAGATAACTGCGCTTCTTGAAGTGGGATAAGCACTTTTGACCTATACATTTGATACTTTGTAGAGATGGTAGTGAATTATCTACACGAGATTTGAAAAAAATGGTTCAAGCTTTGCCCCAATACACTGAGCAAGTGGAAAAGATTTCACTCCATGTAGAGGTGATTGAGTTTTTCCGTCTTACTTTTGGTCTCTTTTAATTTTGTCTTTATTGTTGTCAGGGATGATTGTTTGATTGCAGCTAAGAAATAAGAATAAGAGCAATGGAATGTAAGAGGACTGAAATTGCATAGTGTTTTTATAAGTCGTGCTCATCTAAGACACTCAAACAGCTTTGTAACATACAACTCTAGTAGATAAGGGTCACAGCTGTTAGAATTAGTCACATGTAAATATGCTCGTGTAGTTAGTTGCTAATGAGATTGGAATTAGCAATCACATTAACCTGTATATATGGTGAATACTTTATAAATACAGCCTTGTGTAGTCTAATTAGACATTCAGAAATACAAACAACAAAACAAAAGAAACATGTTTCTATTTTGACCACACTGCTTGATTAATTCAAAGCAGATAGCTGGAAAGATCAACAAAATTATCAGAGATACAGATCTTCAACAGCTTGGACAGTTGGAGCAAGATCTTGTTTTTGGGGATGCTGCAGCCAAGGACGTTATTAGCTTTTTAAGAACAAAACAGGTCTTGTACTGAATCCAATGTCCGACTACACAATATAATATACTTTTCAAATCTCAACATACAATGTATAATTTTGTTTATAATTTTTTTCCACGTGCAGAATACGACTCCTGAGTATAAGTTGCGGTTGTTGATGATTTATGCATCTGTCTACCCTGAAAAGTTTGAGGGTGATAAAGCTACAAAGCTAATGCAGGTCGGTACCAACTTCTACGAATCGTACATGGTTCATAAATTCTCCTAATTATGTTTCTTTATTAGCCTTATGATTTGAAAATATGCCTGATATTCCTGCTTTTCCTAACTCCAAAATCAGTAAAGATGTTCAAATTATGATCAGATTCTCATTCTTTAGAAGGTTGGTAGGTAAAATTGACTGAATGAAACTTGTTTGACTATGCTTAGCTCTTAATTGCTAGATATTCATGTCTCATTTTGTAAATGGTCATTGTGCATATGAGTTTGGCTCGCTTTATTTATAGCTTCCTCATATATAAATTTGGAAGAGATGTCTATTACACAGAACAAAGTAGGTTGCCTGTCACATTTCTCGATATGTTTGATTTCAAAGGTCCAGTCTGATTTTCACTTTCTAGGCATTCAGCATCTATCAATGATTGCAATACTATACTTCAAAGAAAAAGAATTTACTGTAAGCAAGCATTATTGATGGTTTTGTTTATCTATCTAGTTGACAAAACTATCACCCGATGACTTGAAAGTTATCAGTAATATGCAACTACTGGCGGGATCGTCAAAAAAGAAGGCAGCTAGTAGTGGTTTCTCACTGAAGTTCAGTAACCAAAAGGTAAACACATATATTCATTTCAAGCAGGAGGAAATATGTTAAAAGTGTGGACTTATATGCTTATGAAATAAAAATAAAATGTATGATTTATTGATTTTTTTGGATAAGGATTTTAGATATTTCAAGCTGTTGTATTACATAATGTTATATTGCGTGCCCGAGTGTGAATTCTTTATTTGTCGTATCAAATTATCTTTAATTTTAAAACTTCGTTTTCTTGCATAGACGACACAAGCAGCTCGCAAAGATCGTAATGGTGAAGAGGAAGAAACATGGTCACTATTTCGATTTTATCCGGTTATAGAGGTATGACTAAAGATCATGCAAGCCTTTATTTGCCATCGTATCAATTAGCATTTATTGTATTTAGGCTATTTGAGTGTGTGATGGTGGATATCAAACCTGTTAGGTTATATAGAAATACAGATAATAAGGACTTTGTTAGTAGTTAGTGTTCCTAGGTTGTTAGTAATTGTATAGGTGTAACTACTTTGGTGTTTATGTTATTAGTTAGTTACCATGGACCTAATAAAGGTGCAAACACGAGAAGGGGGGTTGAATTGTGTTTGACTAACTTGAATATTTTTCCTGTTTTTACACTTTTAAAACACAACTTGATGTATGAATAAAAACAGAGTTAGCAGCGGATATAAAGTAAAAATAAAACACAGAATTTTTATACTGATTCACCGTTAACGAGGCTACGTCCAGTCCCTTCACCTTGATGGATTTCACTAATTCAAACCTTGAATTACAGCAGTTCTACTGACCCTCCAAGTCAGTCTTCTCAAACAGTCTAACAATCCTAGACTCTTGAGGAATACATCACCTTTCTTCTCCTGCCAATCTGACAACCCCAGATTGTAGAAGGAATTACAACACTTTGAATCTAATTGCCAAGTAATCTACTACCCCTCTGACTCCCTCAGATTGTAGACTCTACTTCAACTTAGATCTGACACAATGGAAAGAAAATAACACGAGTGCTTGCTTCTTGAAAGCTGGAACTCACAATTGACCTCACTGAAAACTTGAATGTTTGCTTTGGAAGTGTATGACTCTTTTGTGATTTTCGATACTAAGTATTCTGCCTTGAGCCTCCTTTTATAGATGCAGATTAGGGCCTCTTCCAAACTTAATTTCGAGCTGAATCTTGCTGGATTCTCTTGCAAAAATATCTTGACCAATTGGGCTTCATTTAAATAAAAACCATATCTTTTTTAAGCTTTAGATTTTCTTTCAAAAATAACTGCCCAATCATGTCTTTAGATTCTTCCCGCCAACAGCTCCTGAATTCCACAATACCTCACTTTATTTTTGTATCAAATTTTTTCAATACTTTGATCAAAATAAATTAAAATCTCCACCGTTAATCCTCCTGATTAAATATGGACCATTTGATCTTTTGCGCTAGTCCACATCTAGACCATACTAAGTGCTATGATGTGATCCTCTGATTTCGGCCATCCCTGGACCACACTTCCTAACCTTCTGATCTTCTGATCTCGGCCATCCTGGTCTAGCAAACTGATCTACTATGATCCTCTGATCTCGGCCACTGCTGGACCACACATCCTAACCTTCTGATTTTGGCAAACACTGGGCCATGGTCTGATCTTCTGATCTCGGCCAAAACTGGGCCAAATACTTAAATCTGAACCATGGATCTGAAAACCTTTCCTCAGATCTGGACCAATTCTGGACTTGGTCTGGATTAAACTGAAATTAAATATGGACAAATAATATTTCAGTCTAGATATTTTACCTTCTGTTTCGGATCAAATCTGGATCAATTCTGGAGATCATTTCTTCTGGTCTGGGTCAAATCTTGATTAATTCCTTTGTTCTGGACCCATTTATTTACCCTCTGATTAAGTCTGGATCAAGTCTGGACTGTTTATCATTTCACTGCCAGGTCATCTTCTGGTCTGGGTCAAATCTGGATTAATTCCTTTGTTCTGGACCCATTTATTTACCCTCTGATTAAGTCTGGATCAAGTCTGGACTGTTTATCATTTCATTGCCAGGCCATCTTCTGGTCAGAATAACTTCTGGAATAAATCTTACATTTGACATATTCTGGTCTGGAACAACTCTCCCTATGGCAGGCTTTCTTCAGGTCTGGTCCAGGCCTCCTTCTGACTTTGCTTCCTTCTGATCTGGGCCAACAAAGATATCCTCTGGTAGTGTTTTGACATCCTGGTGTATCCTCTGGTAATTCCATGATGCATTCTGGATGCTTTTTTTGCCTCTGCAAACTTCATTTTCTTGTGGTACTTAATGTAATAATTCAAGCTCCAAAATAAGATTACATGGAGTGCTTTTGTAAACATCAAAATCCTAAGTACTTAGAACCAACTTGGTTCCAACAATCTCCCCCTTTTTGATGATGACAAAACCTTAACTTGTTTTGTTAGTTTATAACTCAAAGACTTGAATTACTCCCCCTCAGACCAATCTCTCCCCCTAAGTCTGATACTGACTTTTTCTTCTCCTTTTCAACTCCTTCTCATTTCACTCTTTCTTTTCTTCTCTTCTCCTCTCCTTTTCAACTCCTTCTTTATTTGCTCTTTCTTTTCTCTCTTCACATTGCCTTTCCTTTTCAACTCCTTCTCTTTTCACTCTTTCTTTTTCTCTCTCCCTGTTTTCTCTCCTTTTCGACTTCTTCTTTTTCACTCTTTCTTTTTCTCTCTCACTGATTCTTCTCCTTTTCAACTCCTTCTCTTTTCATCTCTTTCTTTTTTACTCCTCCTTTCTTTTTATCTCTCCTTTTCTACTTATTTCTCCTTTCTCTCTCTCTCTCCCCCTTTTTGTCATCAGCCAAAAAGAGGTCCTACTATTTTTGTATTTTTTGTTTTTCTCTTTACAAATTACAGAAAATAAAACTGAAAATAAAAGACAGAAAATAAAATTACAAGAAATTTAAAAACTCCTAAGATGACTAATTGAGCTAGTCAGATATGGAGGTAATGCTGAGATGCTTCTTGATGAACTCGAACCTATCTTCTGGTAATGCTTTGGTGAAAATGTCAGCCCATTGATGATCAGTGTCCACAAATTAGATGATTAAAGTACCTTTTTGAACATGGTCCCTAATGAAATGGTGTTTTATTTCAATGTGTTTGGCTCTAGAGTGTAAGATAGGGTTCTTGGTTAGGTTTATGGCTGAAGTGTTATCACAGAACAAAGGGATATTGGTTTCAAAGATGTTGTAATCTTCAAGTTGATGTTTCATCCAGAGTAACTGTGATCTGCATCCTGCTGCTGATATATACTCAGCTTCGGTTGTTGACATAGCAATGGTGCTTTGTCTTTTGCTTGACCAAGAGATCAAATTATTACCTAAGAAGGTGCAATTGCCGCTTGTACTTTTCCTTTCCAGCTTGTCTCCAGCATAGTCGGAATCACAAAAACCTCTGAGTTTGTTGGTGGGGTTTTTCTTGTATAACAGGGTAAGGTTGGTTGTTCCTTTAAGATATCTCAGAATTCGTTTGACAGCAGTTAAATGAGATTCCCTAGGGTCAACTTGAAATCGGGCACATACACAAACACTAAATAAAATGTCAGGTCTAGAAGCAGTTAAATAAAGAAGGGATCCAATCATACCTCTGTATGTTTTCTGGTCTACCTTTTGGCTGGTTTCATCTTTCTCAAGTGAGCAGGTTGGGTGCATGAGGGTGGCCATAGGCTTACATTCACTCATTTTGAACTTTTTAAGAAGTTCTTTAGTGTATTTAGATTGGTGAATGAGTATACCTGATTTACCTTGGTGAATCTGAATTCCCAGGAATAACTTAAGTTCTCCCATCATGCTCATTTGAAACTCTTTCTACATTAGGTCAGAAAACTCTTTGCACAAAGTGCCATTAGTCGATCCAAATATGATATCATCAACATAAATTTGAATAATTGAAATATCATTTTTAATGGATTTCCTAAATAGAGTATTATCAATCTTGCCTTTATTAAATTCATTCTTAAGAAGAAAGTTACTAAGTCTGACATACCATGCCCTTGGTGCTTATTTTAAACAAGTTTAAAAACATGGTCTGGAAAATCAGAATTTTCAAATCCAGGGGGCTGTTTGACATAGACTTCCTCACTTATATAGCCATTTAAGATTGCACTTTTAACATCCATTTGATACAGCATTATATCATGATTAGCAGCAAATGATAAAAGAATTCTAATTGCTTCTAACCTGGCCACTGGAGCAAAAGTCTCAGTGTAGTCTATACCTTCCTGTTGACTGTATCCTTGAGCTACAAGTCTGGCTTTGTTCCTTACCACTTCACCTTTTTCATTAAGTTTATTGCTGAACACCTACTTGGTTCCAATAATGTTTTTGTTTGGTCTGGGTACCAGATCCCAAACATCATTCCTTTGGAATTCATTCAGCTCTTCTTGCATTGCAATTATTAACCTTCCTCTGCCAAAGCTTCATCAACATTGCTTGGTTCGCATCAACTTCTGATTCTGGAAGATCTATAACAGCTTCTGATTCTGATAAATCAGCTTCTGGTTTTGGTGAATCTGTAACAGCTTTAGATTCTGGTAAATATCCAGATTTCTCTTCTGACTTATCTTGGCTGTTTCTAACTTGATCAGATTTATCTTTTGAAGATTTTTCATGTGTTGCTGACTTGCTTGTATCCTTTACCTTTCTAGGTACTTCTGTTTCTTGTGCTTCTCTTCCCTTTGGTTTTGGTGAACCTGCACTATTTTGATCTTGCTTTGATTTGTCAAGATCAAGCAGTTTGTCATATTACATAATGCAAATCAAATAATTTAAAATTGAACTCAATAGAGCAAAACCATTAATTCTGCTTCTAGTGGTTTCTGCTTGTTTTTGAAACCACTGGAATGTTGTTTATGCTGAGGTATTCAATTCATGTGAATCACCTGGTTCCTCTGACAGTTTGAAAACCTGCAGAATACTTATCTAGCTTTGATTTGTTAAGATCAAGCTTCTTGTTATCACAGTAAACATAAATATCAAATAATAATAGTATTTACAGCAAGATGTAAACTCTATGTCAGCAGTTTCAGTTTTACTTTGAAACTCCTCCTGCTTCTCTGTGATTACATGGTTTGGATTAAGGGATTTGAATTCCCTTCCAGGTTTGTAGTCTTGATGAATCTCACTGGAGTGTTTGAAGAACTCTCCTGATTCTGATTCCTCTCTTTCTGCTTTGGCTGATACACCATGTTCCTCTGGTGATTCTGGAACTTATGGTGATTCTGGTGATTATACTGATTCTGGTAATTATGCTGGTTCTATTTCGGGTTCTGGTACTGATTCAGATTCTGGTTCCAGTGTTGGTTCTGGTTCCCGTTCCTGTGCCTCTGATACTGGTTCTAGTTCCTGTTCCTCTGATACTGGTTCTAGTTCTAATTATGGTTCCAGTTCCTATTCTGATTCTTGTGATATCTTTGATATCTTCTGTTCCTTCTACGGTTCTGATAGGTATTGTATTGACCAGTTCTTCTTCTACCAAAGTCACTTGGCTTCTGTTTGATAGAAGTTGGAACATAAACCTTCTTCTGCTTGTGCATTGCCAACATCCATTGTCCAGGCACCATTGTTGGTGTCTCTTTCATGTTGCTCATAATATCTGCATCATAGACAATTTGATCTTTTGGTACCCAGAACTGATTGGGTCCAGGTTTGTTAGTCTTAACAGCTCTCTGATCTTGTTCAGATTTTACCATTGGACAAGATAGTTCAGAGTGACCTTTCTTAGCACAAACAATACATAAAACATCAGAATGAACAGTTTTTAGTTTCATTAATCGTTTCTGTAAAACCAAGACCTCTCTTTCCAGTGTTTCTGTTTCCATAAGTCATAGATGCATATTTACTTCTTTCCATTCCATTAGAAATAAAGTTTTGAAAAAATTGTTCATGCATATCAGATTCACAAACAGTTTTGGAAGTGGAACATATATTACTTTTGAGAATTTGGTTTTCAGATTTGAGTCTTGCAACTTCAGTTTTGAAATCTTTGTTTTCAGTTGCATACTCAGAATTTTGATTCTTTAAAACTTGGACTTCTTTGATTAGATTTTTCTTATTCCCTAAGAGTTTTCAGTTTTAAAGACATCTTATTGTTTGCATTTAACAAGTCTTTTACAGCATCAATTAATTCAGATTTAGAGAGATCAGAAAATACGTCACTGTCTTCATCTTCTGATTCTGTTCCACAGCCTGAGCTGTATCCAGAACTCAAGTTGGTATGAGCCATCAGAGACAGAATTGCTTCCTCTGATTTGCTTCCAGACTTGCTTGAATGACTGCTTCGATCATTCTTCCTTATGCCTGCTTTCCTTCCTGAAATCATTCCTTTATGAGGTCCAGAAGCAGACCTGATGTGTGCCTTCATTGCTGTTTCTGCCTCTTCTTCATCAGACGATTCTTCTTCTGATTCTGATACATCCCAGGCTGCCATCAGACCCTTCTTTCTGTATTTGGAACTCTTCTTGTGTTGTTTTCCTTTTTCCAGATTTGGACATTCTGACTTGATATGTCCAGGTTTATTGCATCCATAACAAACAATACTCTTCTTGTCAGATTATTCCTTTCCTTTGTTGTTATGTTTCTTCTTGAAGCTTCTTGTCTTCTTGTTTTCCCAGATCTTAACCATCTTTTTGGTTAAGTAAGCCATATCATCACAGTCACTGTCACTATCCTCTGATTCTGATGCTGCCTTTGCAGCTTTCTTCTGTTTCGACTTAAGAGCCAGATTCTTCTTTTTCTTAGGTTCATCTGCATTCAGCTCTATTTCATGAGACCTAAGGGAGCTGATCAGATCTTCAAGCTTCAAGGTATTCAGATCCCTAGCTTCCTGTACTACAGTAACCTTTGGTCTCCATTTGGCCGGTAAGCTTCTGAGGATCTTCTTTACATGATCTGCAGTGGTGTAGCTTTTCTTCAATACTTTTAGTCCAGATATTAGAGTCTGGAATCTACATAACATTCCATAGATGTCTTCATCATCTTCCATCTTGAACATCTCATACTGTTTGACCAGTATGTTAGCCCTTGCTTCTTGAACCTGCTGGCTTCCTTCATAGGTTAGAACCAGACTGTCGAATATGCTATTTGCTGTTTCTTTATCTGTGCATCTGTCAAATTCCTTGAATGTGATGGAACTGATCATGATGTTTCTAGACTTGTGATGAAGTTTGTATAATCTGCTCTGGTCTGGTTTCATATCATCCATGTCTAGTTGTATAGTTGGATCTTCTGGATCAGTAGGTGTAGTGTATCCTTTGACTACCATCTTCCATAATTCAGGATCTTGAGATATGAAGAAACTTCTCATTCTGTCCTTCCAATACTCAAACCTTTCTCCATCAAACAGCAGTGGTCTGTTGATGTTGCCTCCCAATTCTTCTGACATGTTGAACCCTTGGACCTTTCCTCAAACACTGTTAAGTGCTCAGCCTTGAGACTGAACTCTGATGCCAATTGAAGGTGCAAACACGAGAAAGGGGGTTGAATTGTGTTTGACTAACTTGAATACTTTTCCTGTTTTTACACTTTTAAAACACAACTTGATGTATGAATAAAAACAGAGTTAGCAGCGGATATAAACTAAAAATAAAACACATAATTTTTATATTGGTTCAGCGTTAACGAGGCTACGTCCAGTCCCTTCACCTTGAAGAATTTCACTAATTCAAACCTTGAATTACAGCAGTTCTACTTACCCTCCAAGTCAGTCTTCTCAAACAGTCTAACAATCCTAGACTCTTGAGGAATACAACACCTTTCTTCTCCTGCCAATCTGACAACCCCAGATTGTAGAAGGAATTAGGACACTTTGAATCTAATTGCCAAGTAATCTGCTACCCCTTCTGACTCCCTCAGACTGTAGACTCTACTTCAACAACTTAGATCTGACACAATGGAAAGAAAATAACACGAGTGCTTGCTTCTTGAAAGCTGGAACTCACAATTGACCTCACTGAAAACATGAGTGTTTGCTTTGGAAGTGTATGACGCTTTTGTGATTTTCGATACTAAGTATTCTGCCTTGAGCCTCCTTTTATAGATGCGGATTAGGGTCTCTTCCAAGCTTAATTTCGAGCTTAATCTTGCATGGAGTGCTTTTGTAAACATCAAAATCCTAAGTACTTAGAACCAACACCTAATTCTTATCTTAATGCATTGAATGTTTTTAAATAGAGATTCTCACTCCTTTATAAATGATCTTTTAGCAATTTTAAAAATTCAGTGGTGTAAACCATTGTAGGAGCATATCTGAGTTGAATAACATTTTCTTTGGAGAAATTATCTCCTATTATTTCTTATCTTTTTCTAAATATTAGTGCTTCCTCTAAATCCTAACAAAACCCTTGTATATGTTCCATTATTTTTATTTTTAATTTTATAATAAAAATTTAGGCTGAAGTGGCGGTGAATGTTCCATTATGTTTGTACCTCATTTTTAATTTCTAAAGATAGATCCCAAATTATGATGCAATATGTAGAAATATGACAGACATGGAAAGCTTCTGCATGTAGAATAAGTTATGGTGTATATTTATGTTGGAAGGATAAAGTTTTAGGAAACTTTTAGAATGAGTGAAAGACGAGAGGATAATTTGGTAGAAGGCTACTTCTTACTGATTCTTGAAATTTTTGGCATTTGGTTTGGTCTTACAAATGAGATCGATCATCAACTTCCTGATTGGGCCTTAAGAAAGAGTTCTACACACACTTCTCCCAACTAACCATTTCAAATCTCGCATTCCACCTAATTTCTACTCATTTAATTAACTTCCAACTAATATATCTTCTATCTACTAAATTAACACAAACAAACTCTGTAGAATTTTCTTAGGGCCAACAACTCATTTAGACACAATGGGCTGAACCATTTTGATACGTCCAATGGGTAAATCCAGTTGCAATTCAATAATTCCTTCCTCTGTGTAGGTAAAATTATATTAGAGTGAATTTGGACAAGTTGAGGTGAACATATGCAAAGTCATTCATTAACCACCCCTAATGA
This sequence comes from Cicer cuneatum, assembly GCA_037974295.1. Classification (NCBI taxonomy): domain Eukaryota; kingdom Viridiplantae; phylum Streptophyta; class Magnoliopsida; order Fabales; family Fabaceae; genus Cicer; species Cicer cuneatum. The sequence goes on along the minus strand of JBBPBO010001985.1, from coordinate 49,947,138 downwards.
GAAATGTTTTTGTCGTCGTTGGAATTGTATGAGAGGAATCTGAGTTAAACTTACTAAGGAAATTGCATAGGAAATCTTATTGTTTGATTATAGCATGATTAGTTTGTATTTTATATGATCAAAATGTAAACCGTAGATGGTATTGTATTTCTCAGGAGGTCATTGAAAATCTTAGTAAGGGTGAACTGCCAAAGAGTGACTATGCATGTAAAAACGAACCAACAATTCCTGCTGCCAAAAACTCTGCTCAAACCAGCACACGCACTCAGACAGCTCCCGCTCCTACTACCGCTCCTCATTCAATGAGATCTAGGCGGACAGCCAACTGGGCGCGGTCTCGTACTTCCGACGATGGGTATTCAAGGTGACATGAACTATTACATCAACATAAATTTGCTTCTTTAATGGAAATGAAATGTGCTTTCTAATGGATACAGTTTTAGTCATGAACAAATATATTTTCCCATCTTTTGTAGTGACTCCACGTTAAAGAACATATCTTCTGATTTCAAGAAGATGGGAAAGCGAATCTTTGTATTTATTATTGGCGGAGCTACTCGATCTGAGGTAAAATATGATAAAGAATTTTTGCAACTACCCCCAGTATGTTGTAATTGTAATCCCATCTAATGTTATTATTTTGTTATTTTCAGCTACGTGTTTGTCACAAACTGACAACAAAACTAAGAAGAGAAGTAATCTTAGGCACTACTTCCATGGACGATCCTCCACAACATCTTACGGTAATAACTCCTCAATCATTTTTGGCAATATCCTCCAAAGGTGTAGTGCAGAGCTCACATAATGCAGATTTTTATCTGAGCCATGTCCTGATTATATTAATTGATTATTTTTTTAAGCAGTTTTTATCACTTTATGCTATTGAAGATTTATTTCTTTTTCAATTAATGAAGTGAAAGGTCTTTTTATGAATTAAATCCATCTTGAATGACCGCCTTTGACATTGCCAGGAAAATTTTCTGGTCTAGTTAACATGATTACTTACCTTCATTTGAATCACTGTCGTGATTCTGCAGTTACCCTTTATATTCTCACATTCTATAGTTAGTGGCTTCCATGTCATCTCGATTGGGACTAAATTTGGACTTTTTTTTTTAATTCTTTTTATCCTAAAAACTTAACATCGTGTTAATTATTCACAAGCTATTTACATCCTTTAAGTAATTTATTATGTACAATCAAAAATGATTCAGGAGTTATTAAGTAATAACATCTTACACGGCAGAAAAATGTTGTTACTTGGTTTAGATATTTATCATGCCCAAATTGATTTTGATATTTTCACATGCATTTCTTGGGAGAGCTTTAGTTAGGATGTAGGTTGTTTGATTGCACGATGTAGATGATCAATACTTATAGTACCATTATCAATCTTCTCCTTTATGAAATGCCTATCATTTTCCACATGTTTTGTTCTATCATGGTAAACCGGGTTCTTTGCAATGTTGATGGCAACTTTGTTGTCACAATATAATCTCACGATGAAATTGGCTGGAACTCCAATTTCATCAAGTATCTTCTTCAGCCATATCCCTTCACACATGCCTTGTGCCATAGCTCTTAATTTAGCTTCTGCACTACTTCTAGCTGCCACAGATTGTTTCTTACTTCTCCAAGTGACCATGTTTTCCACACAAATGAGCAGTAGTCAGTAGTTGATTTTGTGTCTAATGTACATCCAACCCAATTTGAGTCGGTGTATACTTCAATACACCTCTTTGAGTTTTTCTTGAAATGAAGACCTTTATCTGGTACTATAGGATTCTATTCACAACTTTCATGTGAACTTCAGTAGGACTTGTCATGTAACGATTTTCCATGCTCACGGCAAATCCAATATTAGGTCGAGTATGAGTTACATAGATTAATTTCTCAACTAGACTATGGTACCTATCTTTGTCAGCTATGAAGGACCTTCTTTGAAGTTGTTTCTGTTTACTTATTCCATAAGAGTATTGGCAGCCTTACACCAAAGCATTTCGGTTTCTTGGAGTAAGTCTAGGGTGTGTTTTCTTTGAGAAACATATATTCCCTCCTTTGTACGAGCTGAAGGTGCAAACACGAGAAGGGGGAGTTGAATTGTGTTTGACTTAACTTGAATACTTTTCCTGTTTTCACACTTTTAAAACAAAACTTGATGTATGATTAAAAACAGAGTTAGCAGCGGATATAAAGTAAAAATAAAACTCACAATTTTTATATTGGTTCACCGTTCACAAGGCTACGTCCAGTCCCTTCACCTTGAAGGATTTCACTAATTCAAACCTTGAATTACAACCGTTCTACTGACCCTCCAAGTCAGTCTTCTCAAACAGTCTAACAATCCTAGACTCTTGAGGAATACAGCACCTGTCTTCAGCCAATCTGACAATCTCATATTGTAGAAGAAATTACAACACTATGAATCTAATTGCCAAGTAACCTGCTACCCCTACTGACTCCCTCAGATTGTAGACTCTACTTCAACAACTTAGATCTGACACAGTGGAAAGAAAATAACACAAGTGCTTGCTTCTTGAAAGCTAGAACTCACAATTGACCTCTCTGAAAATTTGAATGTTTGCTTTGGAAGTGTATGACTCTTTTGTGATTTTCGATGCTAAGTATTCTGCCTTGAGCCTCCTTTTATAGATGCGAATTAGGGCCTCTTCCAAGCTTAATTTCGAGCTGAATCTTGCTGGATTCTCTTGCAAAAATAACTTGACCAATTGGGCGTTATTTAAATAAAAAACATATCTTTTTTTAAGCTTCAGATTTCTTTCAAAAAATAATTGGCCAATCAAAACTTTAGTTGCTTCCCGCCACAGCTCCTGAATTCCACAATACCTCATTCTCCCTCTGGCAGGCTTTCCTCTGGTATGGTCCAGGTCTTCTTCTGAATTGCTTCCTTCTGATCTGGGCAAGCAAAGATATCTTCTGGTGATCCTGGAGTATCTTCTGGTAATTCCAGGATGCATTCTGGATGCATATTCTGCCTCTGCAAACTTCATTTTCTGGTTGTATTTGATGTAATAATTCAAGGTACAAAATAAGATTACATTGAGTCCTTTTGTAAACATCAAAATCCTAAGAATTAGAACCAACTTGGTTCCAACACGAGCTACTTCCATCCCTAAAAAATACTTAAGTTGCCCCAAGTCTTTAACTTCAAACTCCCTAGCCAAAACTTTTTTCAAGTGTTTGATTTGCTCGTGATCATCATCTGTAATAACGATGTCATCAACATACACAATGAATAAAGTTACCTTGCCACAAACATAGTGCGATTTGATTGGCCTTGTGTGAATCCATCTTCTTTGACAACTCGAGTCAATCTATCAAACCACGCTCTTGGGGATTTCTTGAGATCATACAAGGATTTTCGGAGCTTGCACACCTTGTTTAAGGTGTTGCATGATTCAAGTCCTAAGGAAATTTGCATGTATTCTTTCTCTTCTAACTCACCATTTGGCAAAGCATCTTAATATCTAGTTGCTGTAGTGGCCAATACAAGTTTGCAGCCTCCAATAGTATGACTGTACTAAGTTAAGTTTAGCCACTAGAGAAAATGTCTCTTCATAGTCTAGTCATATAATTGGGTGAATCTATTTGTTACTAATCGAGCCTTGTAGTAGTTTATGCTCCCATCAGCATTGTACTTGATAAAGAATATCCACTTACATCCAACCTATGTTTTTCCTTCTAGTAGAGTAGTAATTTCCCAAGTGTTATTTTTAATCAATGCATGAACCTTTTTTGCTACATTTGCTGCCCACTCAGGTTGTTGAAGGGCTTCTTGAACATTTCTTTGAATATATGTGTTATTGAGTGCTGCTACAAATGCCTTGTATTTTTGTGATAATTTCCCATATGACACAAATCTTTCAATTGGATGTTGAGTACAAGTTCTCTTCCCATCAACATTGTACTTGATAAAGAATATCCACGTACATCCAACCTATGTTTTTCCTTCTAGTAAAGCAGTAATTTTCCAAGTGTTATTTTTAATCAATGCATAAACCTTTTTTGCTACAGTTGCTTCCCACTCAAGTTGTTGAAGGGCTTCTTGAACATTTTTTGGAATATATGTGTTATTGAGTGCTGCTACCAATGCCCCGTATTTTTGTGATAATTTCCCATATGACACAAATCTCTCAATTGGATGTTGAGTAAAAGTTCTCTTCCCATTAGCATTGTACTTGATAAAGAATATCCACTTACATCCAACCTATGTTTTTCCTTCTAGTAGAGCAGTAATTTCCCAAGTGTTATTTTCAATCAATGCATGAACCTTTTTTGCTATAGTTGTTGCCCACTCAGGTTGTTGAAAGGCTTCTTGAACATTTCTTGGAATATATGTGTTATTGAGTGCTACTACAAATGCCTCGTATTTTTGTGATAATTTCCCATATGACACAAATCTCTCAATTGGATGTTGAGAACAAGTTATCTTCCCTTTTCTTAGTGCAATAGGAACACCACTGTCAGTTGAACACGTATAGACAAGTTCTGAGTTAGGAAGAGTATTACACAAGGAGATTCCATTTTGCAGAGCCTGTTTAGATTCATGGCTTTGAACTGGAGCGGCTTTTTACACTACCGCCAGATTTTTTTCTTCATCCTAGTGTTAACTTTCCAATCATCTTTTTGTGCAGTACTTTCTACTAGTGCGGTTTCAAGGACATGTTTAGATAGTTTGGTCGGATTTTCTGTTTTTGTTGGTGTGGAATATTCTGGTACTGTTGGTGTGGAATTTACTAGTTTGACTGATTCAGTAGGTGCAAGATTTTTTCAGTTTCTACTGCAGTTTGTTCAACCATCTCAAAATCCAAAAATTGGAATTTTGTTCCTTTCGGGATTAAGGTATTCCCCCCTGAATTCCAACTTTGGAGTAATAAGGTTTATTCTCAAAGAAAGTTACATCCATAGTGTGGTAAAATTTTTTGGTTGTCGGGGAGTAACACCTATATCCTTTTTGGTGAGGTGAGTAGCCAAGAAAAATACATTTGATGGATTTTAGGTCAAGTTTGATGCGGAAAGGGTTTAGATTTTGAACAAAGGTTGAACATCCAAAAAAATTAAACGGGATTGAGGTGAGAACTCTACTAGTTGGAAAAACAGTTTGGAGAGTGGAATAGTGTGTGTCAAAGTTAAGGATACGGGAAGGCTTCCTATTTATGAGATAGGTGGCTGAAATGACAGTTTCTCCCCAAAAATGTTTTGGTACATTTGTGGCTAGCATGAGAGATCTTGTTACCTCAAGTAGATGCCTATTTTTCCTTTTTGTTACCCCATTTTGTTAGGGGGTATCTACACATGAACTTTGGTGGAAAATTCCATGGATCTTAAGGTAGGACTCTAGTGATGAACTAACATATTAATAACCATTTTCGGTTCTGAGCACCTTAATCTTTGTTTAGAATTGTGTTTGCACAGTGATGTGGAAAAGCTCAAATAATTTTTCAACTTTTGATTTCTCTTTCCTGAGAAATATCCATATGACATTTGTGTGATCGTTGATGAATGTGACAAACCATTTAGTACTAGTAATGTTGCTAACTAGGGTTGTACATGGGTTGGATCAACCCAACTAACCCGGTCAACCCAATCTGGGTCGACCCAAAAAAAAACAATTTAGGTCGAGTAAATAGATGTGAATGGGCAATCTTGGTTTCCAAAAAAAGAAAACCGCTCAAAAAATTGGGTATAGGGTAAAACAAGACCTAACCCATTTAACCCCGGCAACCTAGTTCATGAAAATTATTTGGTTCAAGAAGATGCCTATTTTTCCTTTTTATGACCTCATTTTGTTGTGGGTATCTACACACGAACTTTGGTGAAAAACTCCATGGATCTTAAGGTAGGACTCTAGTGATGAAAAAATATTCACAACCATTGTCAGTTCTTAGCACCTTAATTTTTGTTTTGAATTGTGTTTGCACAATGGTGTGGAAAAAACTCAAATAATTTTTCAACTTCTGATTTCTCTTTCTTGAGAAATATCCATGTGACTTTTGTGTGATCGTCAATGATGTGACAAATTAACCATTTAGCACCAATAATGTTGCTAACTAGGGTTGTATATGGGTTGGATCAACCCAACTAACCCAGTCAACCCAAAAAAGCAATTTGGGTCGAGTAAATAGGTGTGAATGGATCCAAAAATAAAAAACTGCTCAAAAAAAAATTAGGGGTTGTCGTTAAGTCTCTAATTAGTTTTCTAACAGACAGCAAGTTATAATCAAGTTTGTAGCTGCGAATGTGATGGCAAACCATAATCTAGAACTATGGGCGAGAAAATTTGAGCATGAAGTAGGATGATTGATTGTGTCTTTGCACTGGATGAGAAAAAATGCCATGAAATTCATGATTGGTAGATATTTTGAGGTAGAAATAATTTTTGGTTGAAGTAACTGCTGATATTTTTGAAGTTTCTTTTATAAACTAAATTATTTATTAAACATAAGCTAATATGTACCACAATCTTTTTTTAAAAGATTTATATAGCACAATTGATTCTTCTAACATGGTATAATGTGCAGAAATTGAAGTTATTGTGCGACAGCAATATTGCATTGGACGGCCTTGGAATATAAAGAAATGTTTATTAATACTACTAACTCCAATAGGTTGGCTATCCCTTTTGTATCAATTATTACCCACCCTTAATTGTTTAGACGTAGAAAGTTTTTTCTCCCTTGATAAGGATGATCACAGGGGCCCTTCAATTTTTGTTATACAAATTTCGTCATGTATGAAGGACATTTGGTATAAGTATTATGATATATATAGTTTTCATGTAAAATTGAGCGGAAAGAAAGATAATAAAGTATATATTTTATATTTACTTTGTCTATGGTCTCTCTTTTCTACTTTTAAATGCATTTTTTCAAATAGACATCAACAGAATTAAAGTCTAATTTTATAGTTTAACTTATAGTTTATGGCTAATTATTAGTTTATTGAGATGGGTGTATCTCTCTCTCTTTCTTTCTTTCTTTGACAATGACATGTGAGTCTCTAAACCAAATAATATAATGTAATAACGGACTTCCGGTCTATTTGTTATACACTTGTACGTATGAGCTTAATGTGAATATTTGTTGATTGCAACTAAAATAGGATCTATACCAATCAAGATTGTATATAGTTCCTCACTCTTGTTAGGAATTTTGGCTCGATGCCCTTTTCTTCATTGTATTCCATTATGAATAATAGTCTCAGCATTTACAATTGTTACAAATATTATGTTGTTTGATTTGTTTAGCCTAATAAGGAAAGGTAGATATATACAATTACGGAACAAAATCATTCCTTGATTTACATTTTCCCTCAAATGGATGCGATCGGTCAAGAAGCATCAATTTTCTAACAAGAAACTGATGACGTGGACGAGGCACCACTTTGGTAAAAATATTTGCATCCTGCAATTGGGTGCTGATATGGGGGAGCAAAATAATGTGATCATCATAAGCCTTACAGAAAGAATGATAATTCACTTCAATATGTTTTGTGTGCTCATGGTAAACTGGACTGGCAGCAATCTATATGGCACTTGTATTGTCTGCATAAACATGTGTAATCTCGATATTTTAGAATGTGCAGTAGGCATGACCCGATATTCAGATTCAGTAGATGATTTAGTGACTCATGCTTGCTTCTTACTCTTCCAAGAAATCAATGCAAAATTAAGAAGCAAGCACTGACTAGTGATAGATCTGTGAGTATCAAGACATCTTGCGCAATAAACCTCACTATAAGCAATCAAATTAGGAATTGTCCTAGTAAGAAAGAATAGACCCTGTTGAGAGGTGTCTTTGAAGTATTGAATTATGCGACGAACAACAGCCTATGCAGGTGGCGAGGTGAGTGAAGAATTGGCTTACTTGTTGAACATTAGAATATCATCAGGACATGTAATAGTCAAGTAATTAAGACTTCCAAGATTTGACCCAAAAAATACTTCCAAAGAGATGGTAGTATATCAAAGGATCGTGCAAAAGATCATCGTTGTCACAAAGATATTTAACATTCACCTCCATAAGAATTTCCATCGAATTAGTATATTGAAGACCGACCAAAGATATTAAATTGTCATTGTACTTGTATTGATGTAGGAATAAGCCCTTGAGGTATAATGAAACTCAAGACCAAAGAAATAATGCAGATTACCAAGATCTTTCATATGAAATAAGGCATATAATTGTTAAGTTGTTGTATGGCTGCAAGGACTTAACCAGTAATGACCATATCATCAACACATATAAGGAGACGAACAATACTAGTGGACGTTTGATGAATCAATAGAGATGACTCATATTGACTTTGAGTAACGGAAAACCCAAAAACAGTGGAGTGGAATTTCTCACATCACACTCGGAGAGCTTGTTTCAAACCATATAATGACCTTTTGATCTTACATACATTCTTAGATGAAGAAAATAGAACTGGAGGATGAATCATTGATAGATCAATTTTGGTGTGATTTTTATTTCTTTCATTTAGTTTAAATAGTTTTTGTATATGCTTAATATTAAATAAATAGTTAAGTTTTACATTAGTGAATTTCATTGGACTTAATTGCAAAAACTCGGTTAATTTTCGGATTTATGTTCCACTTGACATGTTTGTCTTGTGTAGGATACATCTTGAGCTACAAATATCTAAATCGAGTGATTTTAAACACCATGGAAAGCTATGTGACATAGCAACATTTGTTTCAGAGATACAAATCGTGTGATTATATAGGCTTAATATTAAATAAAGAGTTGAGTTTTTCATTAGTGGATTTCATTGAGCTTAATTGCGAAAACTTGGTTAATTTTCGGATTTATGCACCACTTGACATGTTTGTCTTGCGTAGGAGCCTTGCGCTCTACCAACTGAACTAGATAGACTTTTTGTTGTGATTTTACTAATTATATATGTATTAATGCTTCCTATTTTTTATTATTATTATCATTGTTTAAACAATTTCTCTAAAAACACTAATTATAAATATTTGACACTTCTTAAATCTAATCTTACAAAATTATTATTATTTCTACTTTTGTTTTTCGTTTTACATATCAGTTATTTTTATGTAAGAGTTACTAATTCTTTAATATAGTCTAACAAATAAAATTTTAGTAAAACAAAATATATATATATATATATATATATATCTAATATTGACCTCAATACTTTCCACACTTAAGTTTCTAATTGAGTAAAAAAAATACATGTAAATATTCATATTTGTTGAATATAGCCTATGGTGGTTCCAAAAAAATTCAGTAATTCACTTTAAATTGATGATAAGGGGCTACTATAGTTAAGGTATATGCAAATTAAATCATAAAAAAATGTCTAGTTTTTCAATTCTCCTAATTTTTTGTTGTGTGACATAGTAGGCTTTATTTTCACGGGCTTTTATAAAAGCATTCGATTTGCATAAAAAAATTAAGGGAATTTATCACAAAATAAATCATGAATGTTAAATTAACCAATAAGCCTTC